>JAOVYW010004863.1:0-10549 GCA_025775045.1 Hiodon tergisus | reverse complement strand
TGTTTTCTCCTGTTAGAGGCTCTGCGGTAGAACTGAGAAGTAAAAACTGTGTATGTGTGTCGATAATAACAGGATGTGTGTTTATACACTTAGTGGCCTGTTTATTCGGTACACGACCCTCTTCATGAAAATGACTCGGCCTTGCTATATAAAGCAGACACTGGGGATTCAGTGACTGAACGTGATTCTGATTGAACGTTGGGCTGGGTCAAATGAGGGACTCTGGGGGGGGGGGGGGTCAGTACCAGTACCTCGGAAACGCGTTGCAGGGCTTTTCACACCCCGACGGTGTCTGGGGTTTATCGAGAGGGGTGCAGCTCATAAATAAACCATCTAGCCAGCAGAAGTCCTGTGGGTGAAAAGGGCTCGTCGGTGAGGGAGGTGGAAGGCGGATGGCAAGGAACCGCGCGAGCTGACGGTTCAATACCGCCGCAGAACGGCGTCTCAGAACGCGCGGCAACATCGGATTCCGCCCCTAAACGCAAGCAGCAGCGGCTGACCGGTGAGCGCGCGGCCGCGCGGAGATGTGACCATGAATCCGTCCTAGCTACGCCGCAGTGTTGCTGACCAGGTGCATCCCTTCCATTTACCGATGCTTCCAGCGGGATAAACGTCACTGAGAACGCCTCGTCTCAGAGGGGCCCCCGGACCACGGCGGCGAGTTCAGTTTACTTGGGTGGCCTGGGATGAGATGCTTGCAGCGTGAATTTACCACAGTCCAATCTGCAGCTGCTGTGTGATGCCATCACGTCAATATGGACCAACGTCTTTGTGGAACCCATGCCTCCAAGAATTCAGGCTGTTCTGGGGGCAGAGCTGGAGTCCGACCCAGTACTAGATGTACCCAATAAACTGGCCACTGAGTCCGCCTGTGCTTTTACTAAATGGTCCGTGTGTGTGTGTTATGTAAAGCTGCTGTATGCGTCTCTCCTGGTCCAGATGAGAACAGGTTGGTGTCCCGTCTGTGTGAGGCCCAGGACTGCAGTTCCTCTGTGTTGGTGTGTGGGCTTGGCTTGACCCCTGCCGCACTCGCCCCGCTGCTACGCGCGCTCAAGCTGCAGGCCAGCCTCACCCAGCTCCGCCTCTCCGGGAACCGCCTTACTGATGACCTCATGCCTGAGGTCATATCTGTGGCAACCACCATGCCCAGGCTCCGCCTCCTGGATCTGTCGTCCAACTGCATCACGGGGGAGGGGCTGAAGAAAGCTGCTGAAGTGCTGACTGGGCAGAGCCAGCCTGCCTTTCCGGTAACTAATGGTGTCGGGAGCAAGGGGTAAAAGTTTAATATCTGCTGGTTTCATTCCCTTAAAAAAAAAAAAAAAAACCAAACGTACAAAAGATACATTTTCCCTCTCCCTGCAGTGCCTTGAAGAGCTGTGCCTGAGCATGAATCTTCTAGGAGATGGGATGTCACAGGACCTGTCCTGCCTGCTGTCGGCCTGCCCCCTGCTGGCCAACCTGGCCCTGCAGAGCTGCGGCCTCACTGCCCGATTTCTGCAGCAAAACCGGCTCCTGCTGGCTGATGCTCTCTCAGGTGACTTCTTATCCGCTTAAATAACGCAGCTGCTCTCTACAGTCTGTGCACTACAGTTAGTCTGTTTACTTAATCTTAAAGAGAAGTGCTGCAATCCAGGGTGATCGCTGCGTATTACTGCTTTCCTTGTGTCGAGCTGTGAATTACAATACCCAGGCACAGGCCTCAACCAACAGCATACCCTATCCCTGTTATGGTCTGCCTGCCTCCTCATGGTGATAATATAATAAAAATAATAATAATAATAATTTCCAGCCGCCTTTTCCAACACCCAGGTTCTGGACACCTTAGGTCGTTGTGTCTCTCCCACAATTCCCTGGGCTCCACCGGGCTTGAGCTGGTGCTGAAGACTCTGCCCCTCTGCCTCACACACCTTTACCTCTCTGCTGTGCGCAGTGGGCCTGTTGACCCGCCCGTCATGGACCGTCTGACTGGACACCTATCTCAGGTACTGTCTGCGATGTCAGGAAATGTTTTGCTACGGTTACTGTTGACGTTCTCTCCAAAATATGTGGTATTTAGCATGTCTGCAAGCGAATGTGATTCATGTTAACACCAAGATTGTGGTGGGACATCCTGTTTAATTCACAGTTTTTTTTTGTTTTTGTTTTTATTCTTGCTAACATCGTTTTAAGTGTCTGCTTTGCCCCATGTTGCTTGTGATAGATGAATGTGTAGTTTTATACTTCGAAACTCTGGTTTGAATACTGTGTCGTATTGATGTACTTAACCACGTTTTTAATAAGTTGGCTCATGATTTATTAGTCCAGCATTCTGTAATCTATTGATATGGCTGTGTTTAATTTGTTCAGAATCAGTTGAGTTAAATTAGGGTTGCTGGGTTTTCAGCAGATATAACAGTAGGAATATATAACAATGGCGTGGGGTTTGTGTGCCCTGGAACGGAACGGAACGGAACGAGAGTGATGTGTCCCTGACTTCTTCACCAGGAGGGCTGCTCTCTGACTCACCTCAGCCTGGCCGGGAACGGGCTGACCGACGGTGACATCGCCTCTCTTGCCAGGTCGGTGCCTGGGCGTTGCTCGTTGGCAGAAATAACTAACCTCTTCCAGCACTCGCGTTGCCACCTCTTCTCACCTCGTTAATTGGACACCCACCTGTTCTTCAGCGTGTGGTTCGTGTGCGGGATCATCCGCGTTATGCAGGCCGTTTGTCCTTGTCATCGGTCTGGATCTTACGTTACGTCTGTCCGGGGCACTGCCTTACCCGTGTTCCCGGCGTTGAGGATGGCATCCGTGTCCGCTCAGACCGCCGCCGCCGCTCGCCGGCCATTCACCGTGCTGCCGTGTCTCTGTCTGTCCAGGTGTCTGCCGGTCTGTCCATCGCTGGTGTCTTTGGACCTGTCCGGGAACCCGGACGTAACGGCTGCCGGCCTGGAGAGCCTGCTGGCAGCCCTGAGAGAGGCCCGGCGGTCCCTGACTTACCTCAACCTGCAAGGTAGGCCTCGGTCCATCTTCTGCGACATTAGTGTTTTCCATGGTGAGGTTTTAGCCTTGTGAGCTTTTTGATTGATTTTGATTTTTCCCTTCTGCTGGATTAAACCAAAAAAGTCTAGTCTGGTTCTCAGGGTTCTAGTGTCATATGTGGTTTTTGAGTGGAAACATATTGGGGGGGGGGGGGAAGTCAACTAGTTTCAGGAAATCCAGCGGCTATTAAGTAAGTGAGTGCAGTTTGCAGTGGGTTTTGCGCTAGCTGCTGTAGTTTAGTAAATCTCCCTGTTTAAGGGCCCTTTTCTCCCAGACCCCTCCCTGTTGTGTATAGGACCCGACGGCACTGCTTGGGAGGAAGCATTCCATGTGAAGGCCATTGTTTTGTGCCATCAATTTCTTAACTTCTGTAGAATCCATACTAAGAATGTGTGGTGGGAATACACCTCAGTTTACTGCTGTTTCATGCGCACGTTCGATTGATCAGTCTTACTCTGTATTGCCTTCTGTATCTAAAATGTATATTTATTCAAATATTTTTTTGAAGTTGCATCATTCAAACAAGTACAATCTGTACTACCGTCTATGTAAATTTCAGGAAGGCGCCATTTACTACCACACACATTTGCAAGACAAATGAATCTGTAATTTAAGATTCATTTGATCCGGGCGCCACCTTTCCCTCGACAAAATTAAACACACCAAAGAGTATACGTTGAATTTAGACCATTATCTTCAATTTCCTTTCACCCAACGGATGCTTGAGAGGGTTTGAAAGCCATTATGTCACCCGGTCGTTTTTTTTGGCAGATTTCTTTTTTTAAATCATCCAGCGTTCTGACATTAGCTAATGCTGGCGTTGTCCCGGCAATGAGACGCTCGAGAGTGTTTCAGAGCTGTTATTGCTGCTGGGTGAGATGGAACACTCCTCCTCAGAACACGCTCTGTGAACGTGAACATTTGCTAGTCCCCCAGCAATTCAAGAGCAAATTCAGGAGTTTTTCGGCGGCTCGTCGGCTGAGCCCATAACGGTATGCGTCCTGCTGCCTGCACGTCACTTCACTACAGCTGGGGTTTTTACATCTGCCGCCTGGCCCAGACGAAAGAGCCCTCGGCTCTGCCTCACGCACTGCTTTTTCTCTCAGGCTGCCAGGTGTCCGGGCCCTGGGAAGACGCGACTGTGCACAGCCTGGCCTCGTGTGTCCAGGACTTGCGCCTCTGCTCCCAGAGACTTAACAAGCTGGACCAGCGGGCCCTGTTGCAGAGTTGGGAGGACCGGGATGCGGTCATCCTCTTGCGGGGATCCAAATGCCTAGTGAGGGCTACCCACGTGCTATAAGGCTCCCTGGAGTAGCTCCCTGCTAAAGATGGATCTCAGATTTCCGTTTGAATCATTGGGGATGATGTGTCTGACTTATGGTCGAACTGTAAATACGTCTGTCTTTTGTGGTCGGTGGATTAACTCTACCTTGAGTTAAAAAAAAAAAACGTGTGTAATGGTTTTATGTAACTGTAAATGTCATTAGTGGATGGATTTTAGAGATATAAACAAGCTTTGAACTGAAGAAAAAGACACAAAACTTATTTGTATTGCCATTTATTATATTTTTGTGGACTCGACTGGTTCTGGTCAACGAAGTCACTTCATGGAGTCTGTGTGAATGGGGAAAATAAATAAAAGGTTAGTGCAAAAATGTTGGGCAGAAAACGTTTTCTGTTGAAAATGGCTTTACTTGCCTTTTTAATGCCAAGGCAACCACAGATGTTTATGCAGTTGACCTTTTATTTCTCATTCTCAAATTTTCTATATTTTACTTTTTCTATTTTAAGTTCTCAGAAGAAGTAAATTGGGTTGTAATGGTCCCAATTGTTTTAAGCACTTTTAAATTCTTACCAATGTTAAGTTAAGTCCTTTGCAGGCACCGACAACAGTGCAAATTCTCTTCTCATTGTTGTTGGTGGAAAGTTCCTCAGTAAGTACGGAAATGTGTTTTTTGATAAATGACTTGCACAGACTTTTTAGAAAACCGATACCATCACAGACTGCTAATAGGTCTTTTTTAACATCGTCCTGAAAACGTAAAAATATAATCAGCATTACACAGAAACTGAAGTAACTTCTAAATGTTACTAGAACATTGCTTTTGGTATTTATGTATACATCTCTACTTGATACCTTTGTTTGCCCGTATCCAGATCCTAGCAATCCCATGCTTGTAGCAGTGATAAATATATATTTTGTAATTGGTAGGCTTAAATGGGTAGAACGCTTCACACAAATCGACTAAATTGTATTGGTGAAAACTACATTGTTACCGGGCAAGATCAAAACAAGACATTGTCTATTCGAAGGCAAACCAGAGACCATATAAACGATTCCTTTCCGTTTACCGTTATGTTTAGTTTTCTATTTATTTTTCAAATGAATAAATATAAAAATGTGTGCAAAGATGTGCCCTGTAAAGTCATATAGCCGTCAGAAGCCAGTGGGGGTAAAGTTCAGTAGTACTTACAGGGCTTTCATTTGGACGTATGATTTTCTTAAGTTTTTTCATGGCCCACTTACACACCCTGCAGACACCTGGGAGCTGTTCTTCAAGATTAGCCTCGGAGTCTGGACTGAGCTCGTCAACTGTCTGCATTTGAGAGGGACAGACAACCGTCACAGAGGAAACTGACTTTTCAGAGGAATGAACCCATAGGAATAATGATTTTTAATGGTATTTTGTCGAACAGGGGTAGTTAAATATTTACACACATGGCCACAAAATGCTACGCCGTTTAACGGTTTTATTTGTGCACATATTAATACTAAGGCAGTCAATGTTTGTGGCAAAAAAAAATTCTGAAGAAAAAAAAGTACGCGAAAATATATACCCATATTGAGATTCGTCGTTATAAAAGGATATTCTTTTCGACTGCAACTAGCAATTTAGTTTGGGATGAATTACGGTAGCTATCCCGGTAGAATAGTCTTTTATTTTATTTATTTATTTATTTTTAAAGATAAGTAACAGTAAGGAATTAATGTCTCTGGCCCACGAGGAATGCTGTTGTCCAGAGCTGATATGTCACCTAACGCAACGTCAATCCAGATCAGAGCTGTAGTGAGGGTTCCCTGCAGAGTTAAATGTTCTCACCTTGTCTCGGTCTGAGTCTCCATCCTGGACTTTATGGCGCTCAGTTCTGTATGTCACAGCTGAGAAGAAGTAGGGAAGAAAGAAGTGTAAACACACCAGCTGTGAAAAGCTTCTCTTGTACAAATACATTTAAAAAAGTAACCAGTAAAACCTGTTATAGTACAGCGCTTTGTGACAATATGATTGTAGAAATGCACTACACAAAATATTTTCTATTTAAATCTTCTCTGGTACAGATTTCTAAAAACGTTTGACCCTCTGAGCAAATCTGAGCAAATGTTGTGCACCTTTGTGACAAAGCGGTTATGTCTATATTATCTTTAAAAAAATAAAATAACATAAATTCCTTAATGCTAGACGGGGCATTTTTTAAAGGTATTTTAAAAACTTTATCAAGTTATCAAGGTTTAACAAGTAAATATTTTTTTTCTCCAATAAAATATTTTATCCTGCAACCCTTATCAACAGTGAAGTTGATGGAAGTCTCACCTGAAGCAACCAATAGAGAGAGGACAAAGAGGCGGATCATTTTTGCAGCCTCCCAACGAAGACGATGTTTCAGTTCTCCAACCTGCTCTCTTTTATACTGTTTTCTATGATCTATTTCCTGTTTTGTGGTTTGCCACCGGATAGTAACAGAGGCCCAGATATTGTGACCTGGCCCCCACTTTTAACTCATGGCATCAAACAAATTTTACCCCTCTGCTAGTGGTATATATTGCTAAGTTAATTGGCTTACTGATCATAGTGCAATAAAGACTGTGTTTTGTCAATTGAGAAGGCGTCCATGTATTGCAGTGTTAGGCCAATGATCTTGTCATTGCTTAACCCTGTGACATCCCCTCCCGGGTTGGATCCAGCACAAACCCAAGCAGAGCAGGGCGTAAGGTAAGTAGAGTTTAGAATATCGATGCTTATTTATGTTATATTATGCAGAGGTGCTCAAAAGATTGAAAATCAGACCCCAGGACTGCTGGCCCAGTAGACAACCGGGCGGCTAAAGGCAGGTCAGGGTGGCTGGTGGGTACTAGGCCTCCTCCGTTCTCAGCTGTCATATACAGCCTGCGATGCACACACACGGTGTTAGCCACAACTATTTTTTGAAGTCGTTGTGAAACTTCCCCTTTTCCATGCATCAACTTTAGCACGGGCCTGCGGTCGTCTGAAGTGTCTTATGCACCACATTTCAGCTTTTCATCGACTCAAATGTGTGAGGATGGGCTGCAGGCTATGTAGTTATTTATTTATTTATCAGGCAGAATTTTAAGACCACGTCGATGGGAAACGTCCACTTCTAGACGTCAGCAAACAAATACCCTTCTGTCTAACAACGGCTGAATGCCAAACCGTCAAAAACTCATATTTGATTTCCATTTGAATTGTGAGGGATGATATGTCTGACTGATGGCCGTGCCGCCTTTTTTTTTCTTTTCCATTTTTAATTAAAAAGCTATTGCTATTGTAATTTTGCAGTTTGTGGTCTGTGGTGCGACACTGATCAATTTGTACCCTTTTATAAACATATTGATCAGTTTGTGTCTGTCGGGTGCGTACATTTATGTGTTTTGATTTTTTTTTTCTGAACTTGGGAGAGATTACTAAGTTTAGTTCAATTAAAACATGACTTAGTTGAATTCCACACCTCTGGGACCAGGGTTGAGAACTAATGACGTGGCGTATACTCCTGGAAGGTCTTAAGGCCTGTGAACAGGTTTTTATGAGAAAACGTCTTCACTGCAGCCCTCTATGTTTTGGTGTGTCAGACTTCTTTCACTGCAGACAATGGAACGACCTGCCTGCAACAATTTCCATATCACCCTGAAATATCTCGAGCTCCAAAGCAGGATAATAGTCAGTGCCTGGCAATATTTGTTGTCTGTGGTAGCCTTGAGTAAAAAAAACAGTGCGTAATGATTTTTGTTCTAATACTAAATTTCATTAGTGGATGGATTTTAATTGTATAAACAAGTTTTGAACTGAAGAAAAAGCAAAACGTCTTTGTATTGCTGTTTATTATATTTTTATAATAATATCACTGAATCAATGGGACTGGTTCTGGTCAACGAAGCCCCCTCGTTGGTTCTGTGTAGATGGGAAAATAAAGGTTAGAAGTAGTGCAAAAATGCAGGGCAGAAAATGTTTTCCTGATAGCCTTTTGTAATGCCAAGGTAACCACAGACATTAATGTAGTTGGCCTTTTCTTTCTCATTTAAGCTTTCTATATTTTACTATGAACATTCCCAGAAGTAGCGTTGCAGCATAAATTTCCTCAGCATAAATTAGTAAATTATAAATAATGTATTTTCAAAC
This sequence comes from Hiodon tergisus, assembly GCA_025775045.1. Lineage (NCBI taxonomy): Eukaryota > Metazoa > Chordata > Actinopteri > Hiodontiformes > Hiodontidae > Hiodon > Hiodon tergisus. The sequence continues at coordinate 2,117 of JAOVYW010004863.1, read as the reverse complement.
ATTTTAACCATATAAAATGTGCAATCATCGAACCATTTGGTTTTAAACGCTTCTATATCCTTACCAATGTTTAATGCAGGCACCAGTGATTACACAAATTATGTCCACAGCTTTACCGGCGAGAAGTTCTTTAATAAGTTCCGACATATGGCTGTCGATAAATGACTTGCACGCCCATTTAAAGAAACCCATCTTATCACAGACTGATGACAGTACTTGTTTAATTTCATCCTGAAAACGTAAAAATAAAATAAGCATTAGACACTGGAAACAGAAGTAAACTCTAAATGTTACTAGAGCACTGCTTGTGGTATTTATGTATACATCTATACTTGATATCTTTTTTTCGCCCGTATCCAGATTCTTGTAGCAGTGATAAATATATGTTTTGTAATTGGTAGGCTTAAATGGAAAGAGCGCTTCACACAAATCGAATAAATTATATAGGTGAAAACAAGACACTGTCTATTCGAAGGCAAACGATTCCTTTCCGTTTACCGTTATGCTTAATTCACTATTTATTTTTCTAATGAATAAATATAAAAATGTGTGCAAAGATGTGCCCTGTAAAGTCATACAGCCATCAGAAGCCGGTGGGGGTAAAGTTCAATAGTACTTACAGGGCTTTCATTTGGGTAGATGAGGTGTTTGACTTTTTTCAAGGCCCACTTACACGCCCAGCAGGCACCCGGGAGCTGTTCTTCAGCATCAGCCTCCGAGTCCGGACTGAGCTCGTCAACTGTCTGCATTTGAGAGAGGAACTGAGGGGACAAACAACTGTCACAAAGGAAACTAACTTTTATGTTAAGTCGCAATCAGGAACGAATGGCCCACGAGGAATGCTGTTGTCCAGAGCTGATATGTCACCTAACGCAACGTCAATCCAGATCAGAGCTGTAGTGAGGGTTCCCTGCAGAGTTAAATGTTCTCACCTTGTCTCGGTCTGAGTCTCCATCCTGGACTTTATGGCGCTCAGTTCTGTATGTCACAGCTGAGAAGAAGTAGAAAATATATTATACAATGATCTATTCTGCAGATTAACCGGCTGATGCATTTTAAGTCATAATAATAAATAAAATTTATGTCTCCTTTACAAAAAATATTTTATCATGTCTCACCTGATGCAACCAAGAGAGAGAGGACAAAGATGCGGATCATTTTTGCAGCCTCCCAACGAAGACGATGTTTCAGTTCTCCAACATCACACACCTTTTATGCCGTTCATTACAGTCTGTTTCCTTTTTTCTGGTTAGCCACAGGATCCTCATAAGAGCCACCCAGATATTGCAATTTGGTTGCATAAAGTAAATAAATAAATATTGCAAAAAGTTTTAAATTCTAAAAGCCTCTACTGCTGGTATATATTTTAAAGTAAATTGGTTTGGTAAACATAGTGTAACTCTGATTGTGTTTTGTCAACTAAACAGGCTAAGCAGTTTTTCTATTAATGCCACTTGTGTCCCTTGTTCGGGAAGACCACTTCTAGACGTCAGCAAACAAATACCCTTCTGTCTAACTTCGGCTGAATACCAAACCTTCAAAAACTAATATGGCCGATTCTGAGCTCACTGAGGTTTATCCCAGTGTTGTCCATCAATGGTCACATCGTTCTACCAACTGTGACCTTAAACTAGCCATGACATTGTACCCAGATTTGGTGATCACAATACTCATCTCTGATGAAACTAATGCGTAGCCATGGGTTACAAATGTGCTCACACCACACCTGCTCTTAATTTTCGTTTTTCACAAGATGTTTTTAAAAAGCTAGATATAAATTGTTTAGTGAGTTTACGTAAGTTCTTTAGTTTATTCAGTCCATGCCTTTGTAATATCCAACCGGCATCAGTTGGATTTTTTTAGCCCACTGTCCTCACAGATGGTTCAGAGGAACCTAATCAGAGTACAAAAGATATGATCATATCACGCCAGTTCTAGTTTCGTTACATAATAAAGTCAGCCCCGATGCCAATGAAGTTATTATTGCCAACATAGAATAGCCTTCCAGATAGTGTCTCTTTTTTCCCCTTTCCTTTTCTGTTTAGCCCTGCAGATAGTGTCTCTTTTTCCCCTCTCCTTTTCTGTTTAGCCCTGCAGATAGTGTCTCTTTTTCCCCT
>JAOVYW010004861.1:0-10814 GCA_025775045.1 Hiodon tergisus | reverse complement strand
GAGGCTGCCAAGCATGACATCTGGTCCAGAAAGACAGAGAGAGAGAGAGAGAGAGCAGAGAGAGAGCAGAGAGAGAGAGCAGAGAGAGAGCAAAGAGAGAGACCAGAGACCAGAGAGAGAGCAGAGAGAGAGAGACCAGAGACCAGAGACCAGAGAGCAGAGAGAGAGAGAGAGCAGAGAGCAGAGAGACCAGAGAGAGAGATACCAGAGACCAGAGAGAGAGAGAGAGAGCAGAGAGAGAGCAGAGACCAGAGAGAGAGAGCAGAGAGAGAGCAGAGACCAGAGAGAGAGAGAGAGAGAGCAGAGACCAGAGAGAGAGCAGAGACCAGAGAGAGAGAGAGAGAGAGAGAGAGCAGAGAGACCAGAGAGAGAGACCAGAGACCAGAGAGAGAGAGAGAGAGCAGAGAGAGACCAGAGAGAGAGAGAGAGAGAGAGAGAGCAGAGAGAGAGCAGAGACCAGAGAGAGAGCAGAGACCAGAGAGAGAGAGAGAGAGCAGAGAGAGAGAGAGAGAGAGAGAGAGAGAGAGAGAGAGAGAGACCTGCCTCAGCACCTTCCAGGAACAATGAACCCTCTCTTTCTCCCCGCTGCACACCCCTGGGCAGCACCTTCGATGCGAAAGGCACATACGGGCATCACCTGGCGCCCTGTCTGCTGAGGGTCAGAGCAAGACAGCTCTACATCGGAAAACAAAATTGATTCCCGCCCCGTCAGCGTCCAGCAATGGTGGGCATGGCTGCCAGGGAAACAGACCGGAACACAGTGGCGCTGCTCCTGGGCTCAGACCACTTTTTCATTTCCTAGCGTGGAGTCTCTAGGCAGAGGCGCATGCACACACCAAAGCAGACTGCAGCAAATCACGCTGATTTTAACGTTAAAGGATTCTATCAGTGGTGTGTCTGATGTGGTCTGCGGTAAATATTCAAGGTGGATTTTAAATGAAAACATTATATGAACTGTTAAAACTCACTGAGGTACATATGACTTCTCTTCTATTGTGACGGTTTTTCGCTAGTTTATAAATATTAATCATAAATAATGGGAGAAAACTCTTAACATATTCAAATGGCATGTAATTGTTATTTTAAAAGATTTACTTTTTTAATTAAAATGTGATTTGCATGACATAACCCATTGAATTCCCATAATTCTTATTCTCTTTCATGCTTTTTTCTTTATTTAATCTTCTTCTTATGATATAGCAAGGGACTGTCTAAAGTACTGCACTTAACCCTCGAGAAAATGTCTTGAAGTTGTGAACAGCAGCAGGTTTGAGCACTGTCTTGACATTAATGATTAATGGACCAATCATGTAAAAAAAACAATCTGAGTAATGTACCAATCACAAAAGTCGGATTAGTGGTCAACAAGTGCTTAACAATATACACAGCAAACGATGTCCCAGGGATTACAGATAGGATGGAATAGCAGGGACATGTGTGCAGTTTTTGATTAAACTGTGTAATGCCCCCTTCGATCTAACAGTCTGCGTTTATTTACAGTTATAGCAATATCTGGTCCTGGGAAACTAGATTTCAGCAGGGACCGAAGGTCACGTTTATATAATTTACTTTGCAAACTAGGAACTAAGAGAGCAATCAGTTTAATTAAGTAATTTCAAGATCATTAGAGAAAAACGAAATTGGGACTATGCCATAATCCCCATGGATAACAGCTGGCCATACTTGACTTCTCAGGATCAATTAATATAACGTGGAGAAAAAAAGCGACCCTCTTCAAATCAGTGTAGTTTGCATTTTATTTTTAAACCATCATTAAACCGCGCAAGAAAATGAAGTTCTGGTTTTTAACTGGCGGTATTAAGAGAAAAATTTACCGCACGATAAGGTGAAATATAGCGCCGAACTAGTACCAAGATTATCACTGTATTATATTCAAAACAAAACCAAAAAACCTGCACCAGACAGAATTCATACTGAGCGCCAATAAATCTGCGGACCTTTTTGCTTTTGGCGAGAATGTGATCATTTGTAGAATTACATGAAACGCGTGACGTGACTTTAAAAGAAAAACAGCGCCCTCTGTCCAAAGCCATCGTAAATGTTACAGCTCCAACCAAGAGTAGGACGCATAGTTAGTGACAGGGACCTTAAACAGAAACGAGTTCCCGAAATAAAACGCGTTCCGAAAGATACTGTATCCTTACATTCAGACAAACATGAGCACGGAGAAGTAACACGAGGGAACACCACTAGAGAGGGTGACAAAATAAGGTTTAAAATATCAAATATAGTCTGCTGAATACGCAATAACAGACCCTCTGGCAAGCAATTAATGCCACAAAACTCCGTATGATTGAATGATTCGTGTTGATTTTAGTGAATACCACACACTAACTAAAATGTCTACGTATCGGTGGCATAAGCGCAAAATTAATATGGGTTGGACGAACGATTCAAAAGGAAAGAGTGTTCGTTTTTCTCGTTCTATGGTCTTTCAACAAACCCCCACAAACTTATTTTTTTTTCCACGGGAGTAAGTACAACCGCAAATCACACACTAAAATAAATAAATATCATTGTACGTGCGTGCGTATACACGCATGCATATATACATACATATACATACATGCAACCATGCACGCTGTGCAGCACTCCTGAGTACGATTTATTCAACTGACAAGTAAGTGATGCACATGTATACAGCTCATACAATTAGGCAGTAATTCGTTTAGTTTTTGTAAAATGTACTCTTTCGCCAGACTGTTAAAATGAAACGAGAAATATAAACAGATTATAAGCCTGCAAAAAATAATGATTTACAGCAATAACTTAATTGACGAACTACGAGGGCGTATAACAAACTTTCAAACAAGACTATCTTATTTTATTGGAAGCTTGAGACTCCAACCTTGTTCTCTGTGACCCACCGGCTGATCCACGAAACGGATTATGGATAACATCACCGCATTTCTACAATTTATTTTGACAGTTCTTTCAGCGTGTGACGTTCAAGAGATTTTTGACTCACCGACTCTTTTCCTTTCAAGACAAAAAATTATCTCAGTTAATAATCCCTTGTCGCCGTCAACTCCGTAAAATGCAAATAGACAGGTTGCTCCGATAACCACCACTGTCTTCGTTGAACACCGTAGTCAAGAGCCTCCTCTCTGATATTCATTCAGTGGCTGTATTGCGAATGACTAAACTGAGCGTGTGAGCGAGCGCACAAGTCAAAGTCGGTCAAAACACTAAACGCCCCCGACGATTCTGGCTCTTAAAGGCGCAGCTCATCGTGCAATAGGTTGCTAAGATAGTGGGGGTATCTTACTATATATTTGTTGCAATCAAAGGTGTCTTTTTGGAAAATATGTAAAATATTGTTTTCATTCAGTACCATTAATTAATGCAATCTATATATTAGTGAAAACACATCAGAATTTTTAAAATAGTGTTTTATTTATGATACTAATATAATTAAGCACCACAGGGAGTTTACATTTAACAAGAATAATAATTCCAAGTTAATGTCAAATACCAATCACACTTAATTACCATCACAGCAGAATAAGAACTGATGTTTAAAAAAACATGTATTTTTTAGTTAAGAGGGCAAGGGTTTGAGATTACATTAGGGTGTTTTGGTGTTTTTTTAACGGGTAGACAAAGGCCAGCCTTTGTAAATATGAAAGTAATTAAGAACAGGATGCACTGGTGATGCAACGATGACTGATGACTTTTTTTTTTTTTTTTTAAATGCAGATCATAGGTAATAATTAACAATTCCTCCTATGTACTATGTCAGGTATAAAACCCATTGCTTCCACAACAGAAACCAATGTAATCCCCCTGTACTGTATTTAATTACCTTTAATAATCTTCAGCCTCTCTGATTAAGTTAGTGCTGAGTTGATTTTACATTCCAATTTAATCTGCAAATCGATGTGGGCAACCCTTCAAGTTGGTAGCCTGCCATTAGGAATGCATGCCACACTCTGATGATGTCACTGGGCAGTAATGCCAGGCAGGATCAAAGCACACCTAATCAGTGTGTGAGTGAGCCCCAATGGGGTCATTTTCATGATTCCTCCGCTCGGTACCCGCACTGTAAAGGATCAGGTGAAGCTGTCCACCCGAAAAGGGCCTGTCAGATTACTACTGACATTATCCAGAGAAGGAGAGTGATTTCACCCCCGGGGAAACTTGAGCAGTCAACGTGGATTGCTCTCCCAGTTCACCCAACTGCGGGTTTCCAAATTCATAATCCAGAACATATAATATACCAATAATGATTAGTCTCAAATTAAGGAATCCCACAGCAACATTAGCCTGGTCCTTCACCCCGAAGAGCCCTCTCGCCCCAAACCAAGGCCAATCTTGATATGTAATTAAAGTACCGCATCATGCTAACTGCATTAAAAGTGGAATTCACAATATGATATGGAGGAAAATTAAGCCTTTTCCGTCACTCTAAATACGGCCGGGTACCTGTCTGGAGGATACATTTGCCTCACGCTAGTTGTTTCTGGCATAACGGTGGGAAACTGGTTCAGTTTGCATTAGCATTGATTCGAACCCTAGGGTCAGTGGCCACCTCTGCCAGCTGTGGGCTACACCCCAAAGGAGATGCGACTTACCCCTACTGACCGAACATTCGCGATCTGTCCCAAAAGCCAAAGCCGGCTTGCCGCGCTCCAGTCCGTTATTGCACACTGCAAGCCATGCCTGCTCTGCAAGGTGTTTGGATCAGGAGCCATAAAAGGAGATAAGCTCCCATGGAGGAGATCAGGAATGCTGCAGCAGCGTGGCGAACAGGGGCTGCCCCATCCTGTGCACAGTCAGCCATGGTAATGAGCTTATTTCCCACCAGGGGGCATCCCCTAGGCGAAGGCTTGGGTTTTATAATGGATTGCTTTTCTGTTGACAGGTCTGCCAAAACCATAAGACACAAGGATCAGTTTTACCTGATTATTGTTCGCTTGCTAGAGAGCCCTCTGGGCAGTGTCTGTCCTGAACAGAAGCAGTAGTCTGATACAGCTGAAGTTGTGGGGTCCATCTCCATTTTCCTCCTTTGATCCTAATCTATTCCTTCTCCATGGAGTTTGAGGTTTTGGGATCTGACCTCCATCATAGCTCCTCTGCCTTTCCTTATTCCTGCCTTGGTTATGTCCAGATCACTTTCACTGTACCCTGGCAACTTACCTCTGTATTAACACTATAACCCCCTTCATTCCTACATCTGTCTAATCTGGAGGGGTCCGGGGGTTGGTTGTCCCGGTACTTACAGAATGATGTATGTACCCATACACCTCTTCAGCATTCTACAATCAGCTTCCATATTTCTCTCTTCTACAAGTGTCCTACAACCAACTTTCAGCCAGGATCTCCCCTCTCCTTTTCTATCCACGTTGAACATAGACTGACTCCTCTCCCCCTCTGCCCTACTTCTCCGCTCTGTCGCTTTGACATTTTGCAACCCCTGTCTTGGAAACGGTCTGTCATGACCGGCAGGACAGAATCTGCCTACCATGAAGGTCCATGTCGTCTGATCTTTTTATGCAGTTTCATCAATTTTTCCATTATGACTTTTTGCAAGTGTGACTCTTCACTGTTGTGCAAAAAGGAGCCTGCATAATTATCCGCCATCTCCGCAAGAATAATAAAGATGAATATTACATTTGATGATCTGTTATACAGTCAAGATTTTGCTGGCTCTAGATATGGCTTTAAATGGGTATTGCAGATGTTCGTTTCAAAGTTCAGAGGCAAGATTTTTTTCTCTTTTTTTTCTCATGTTGACACAAGAAAATCATAGACCAGATCAGCGACAAATCAGAGTTCATGAAATGTCATTTATATTTAAACATGATAATCTTACAGGGTAATAGTTTGAATTACTTAAGTAAACAGATTCAGACTTGCCCTTCTTGGAGGTGGTCTGTCTGCAGCAGGGATAATTTAATTGACATCTGTGAACAAAGAGAGTCAGCATTGCGAAGATAGCCGCTTGGACACTCCACATTCTTACAGCATGACCTTCATGGGGACCCTCAGAGTGCCATTTCTAAGTGCCGTCCTTTGAGAGAAGTCCCGGAGGAAAAAAAAAAGCCCATGATCCTCCGGGGTTTCTCCGTCGAGTGAGGGACATATTTGGCAAAAAAAGCGGGGGCCGGAAGCAGTCATGAGAGCATCAAATGACGGCTGCCGTCACCATGACCTGTCAGTGTAGGGCGTCACCCCCCCCCCCCCAGGGCGGCCTGCAGGCAAGAGCCCCATCTCTCTTAGTTGGGACGCGCCTTTCTAAACGCGTGAGCTTCGGTCCACCGGATCTTTTGAATGGCCAGTGGAGATCCAGGACCGATTCTCTTTAACATACCCGAGGACCGAAAAGACGACGGGATTTGCACTGCCTGATACTCAGGTGTTTATAGAGCAGCACTAATTTGGGGAAGTGGATGCCAAAGAGTGAGCGTCAAGTCTCCCAGGGGGCATTGCTTCAAACAGACACCCTGGCACACCTGTGCCTGCTTTCTATTTGGAGCGGGCCTTGGACCCCGTTTTGTGTTGCCAGACAGTAGCTGTCTGTTTGGCAAGCCCCTTTTGCCTGCCATGTAAAGAAAAGGAAGGACAGGCTTTCTGACAGCCTGCATATTTTCCATTTCCTGATTTTTCCATCTCCAGCCTTGATGAAGGTGTCAGAAATACTTTTCCTCAGTCCACAGTGGACACATCACAGATACAGCTTGTTTTCGTCCTGTTCATCTGACCTTACATAAAAAGAGACACGTTTCTTCCTGCTTCCTCAGTTCCTGCCTTCGTCTTCATTATTTTTTACTCTGTCTTCACTTCACTTGACTCTCTCCTCTCTTTTTGAAAATAAGCTGGCGTTTTGTGCGCCTGCAAACCAAAAAAGTCTATTTATACCCGGCAGTTACGGCGGTTAGCGCAGGGCTCCGTTCTCCCGGCTTGGGCCGGCTCTCAAAGCGCCGGCTGCCAAACACTTGGGAGAAGTCAGGCCCACCCCTGCCCACCTTCTGGATCTGCGACCACAGGCTGCCGTGCCAGAAATCGGAGGAGCGGCATCTGCCCTCCTGCCATACTGCAGGGCGCCCCCCTCGCCCCAGAAAAACCTCCCCTCTCTGCGCACCATTTCATTACTGCCTCGTCCCGTAACCGAGTCTCGTGAGCAACCATGCAGAAACAAGCTCTTTCCCAAAAATAGAGGAGCTTTTGTCCCGCCACAGAGAGAGAGCGTTCTTCTTTTCTCCTTTGCTACACATGTGTCGAGCATAGCACACACAAGGCCCAGCAGGTGTGGTTGATGTCGGTCTCTGGGCTTGCTTTCAGGTAACTCGTGTCGTCGCCTTGTTTTGAATTCAAACCAAATTCATTTTTCTATAACTCTCCTCAAATTATTACGTGAATGCCTGGTCAGAAATCTCAAGCGCCTGGCAAGTTAGGCATTTACACAGATGTTTTGTATCACGTTCCACAGGGAAAGGGATGGGACATCTTTTTTTCTTTCTTAAATGTAAAATCTGCAATATTTTTTCGTGATATTCTCCCACCCAATTTGGAATCAACGACTGCGCTAATGCAAATCAGCGAGTTGTTAAGTCCCCCACCGCCACTCACGGGGAGGGTGACAAAGTACAACCAGATTGTACCACGAAGATGCTCGTCAGCGATGAGCCCAGAGAAGCCCTGACGATTTAACCCACCCAGCCCGGGCGGGCACCGTGCCAACTCTCCCGCTCACAATTGGCTGATGACATGAGCCAGATTCGAATCCAAGCTCATTGGTCCCAAGTGCGGGTGCCTTTTCAGGAAACCGAGCGGCTCAGGAGAGCAGGAATGGGACAACCTTACGGCACAGCCTGATGCAATGTCCGTTGTTCTGCCCGTTGTGTCTGCGTGTCGATACCTTTAATGGTCACTTTGACAGGAAACCGTGCAAATCCCAACCACCAAGACCACTGGTAAGGTGAACAAGCAAGCCTAAGAGATTTTGTGAATGTTTTGGGACTTTGCCTTCTTCAGTTTGCTTTCCAATCTTCTCAGTTCTGGATTCTTGGCTCCTCGGATGCCATGTGTTTCAAATTTGGAAAGATCCTAGCAACGTAAAATGTTAATGATATGTAACTTCTCAGCACACCCCTCCCTCAAACAAAAAAACTCAAAGGTCTAGATAATGAGATGGATTTTGTTATACAGCGTTTTTTCAGTCTTGTGTCAACATTGCTAAAAGGGAGAATGAATATTGGGCTCCTTGTATATTACACAATCAAACATGACTCTTCCTGCAGAAGGAAATCAGTCAGGATTTCAGCCCTGCCGCCGAATTCATAATATCTGCAAAACAACAATACTTCATCTGATGAATACAAACTGAGCCCTGCTCGGTGCCAAAACCCAGTTGTTTGGCAAAGTCAGACTCCTGCCTGGAGCAAAGACTTTAAGTAAGGCCCGGAGAATTCCACAGACGTCCTGGTGACCAGACTGCACGTTCAGAGGAGAAGACGACATCAACACGCAAACCCATAAATAGGTCTCTTGCCCCACAAGCAATTCCCAGAGGTATTGCCGTTTGCTGTTTTTATTCCTGGTGTGTCTGGGAGGCGGACAGACGAGGATTGGAAATATGAGGTAGAATGAAGTCTTCGCCCCTCTCTAAAGTGTTGCCTCATTCAAAGCCCATTTGTCTGTACTATCTGACTGCGGGCTAATTCAGCGGGCTACAGTATTTGTCGTGCTTGATGGAGTGGACAGACAGAGCAGGTGATGTTTTACAGTGCAATGGTAGCAATTCTCTGATGGATAATGGAGGCCAGTTTTCTCTACAAGACAGATAAAATGTCATGACCTAGATTTGCTATGGCACCTCGAAAAAATATGAGAATTAAGTGTTCACATCAAACCACCTGGCAAAAAAAATACACGCATGCACGCACACTCGCACGTGCACACGCACACACATACAGCCGAGGAGAATCTGCTGACCCAAGCAACCGGGTCCTAAGCCTCCAAAGCTGTTCTTTTCTCTCATTATATCATTTGCTCCTCTCCTTCAGATCAAACCCAACCACTGAACCCACTGCGCTGGGTGAACCAACTCGAAGGCCGCCCTTCACGCGAAGTGACGCCAAGATCTGTCCCCAGAATCGCAATTGAACGGAGCGGCAGCAGATGTTCCTGGAGGGCCAGCCTCTCCCATGTGGCAAACCCCAAGAAAGCCCGCCTTCATTGCATGCTGTACAGAAAGGTCCCACGTCGGAGCAGAGACTAAGGACACCGCAGCCGTCCACCCTATAGAACGCCGTCACCATCTAATGGTTATTATCCCAGGCGAGCCTGGACAAATGTCACCGTCTGAGAGCCATGTAATAAAAAGCTGGAAAAGCCCAGTCAAAGTTGAACCCAATTCTATTTCAAGGGGAGGAAAACTAAAGTTTTCATACGGGATTGATTAAGTAGGAGCTTGCAGACCTCAGTTTTTCCTTATTGGAAGCATAAACGCACATACGGTGGACAAAGCCTTTGGGCTCGGGTTCAAGGCTAGAGAAGAGTCCATTTAAGAATTCAGGAGCACTTTGGTCCACAGAATCTGTGGCTGTTGTGTCCCCCAATGGTGACCATGTCACACACAGCTTGAGCGAATGCTGAGGAGGAGAATGCTTTTCCCCCGCACATCTCAAAACACCCGGTCATGTCTGCGCACATGGTTTAACTGTTCAACGGCGGTCAACAGGCATGATGTCGGACAGGTGAAGTGCAGTCTTATTGCCCTATATGTTATTGATGCCAATCAAAGAGGTGGAATAATGGAGACAGAGACGTGCTGTGAACACACTGCAAGTAGTGCAGACCCTGGTCCCAGGAGGAATGCCTTCCACAGCGAATATCAGCTGTGTACAGCATTTGCATTTGTTTTTAATGTTTCCTTAAAGAGATCATTTTCTTCACCAAACAGACAGAATCGATACAGAATGAATTGTGTTTTCTCTGACGTGTCCTGCAAGGGACTTTCCAGGGGTGGGGGAGGGCCTTCCAGGTTCCACAATCTTAGCAGCCAATCGAAGACAAAAAAATAAAGTTGACAAAAAATTTAGTATGAAGAGAATAGTTGTGTGCTCAAATCCCCTGGCAGTAAGCAATGTGAAAGCCCTTTACGCCCTGAAAGCGAGGCAGACAGTGGACCCAAAAGAGCCATGAGGTGGACTTGTGAGGCATGGAGACTGTCCTTGGCCAGCCCATGATGCTCTCATGATGCTGCCATGAGGCTGCAGCTGCTTTGCTTCAGGAGATCGCGGTGGCCCTGGGATACCCTCTGGTGCCAGGCAAGAGGTGAACAGCAGTTGTCTCCATCAATGTACAGTGTGTAAGTGTAAATGGGGCTGAGGGGAATGTATGTAATACCGCGACAGGGAGCGAAAAAACTCCAGTACCCTGTCGGTGACTCCTGGGCAAACTCTAAACAACACAAGATTAAGTATACTGTTTCCGCAGCAACCAGCACCTACAGTCAACATAGGGACAGACTTGACCAGTCTTGCCAAAAAACTGGTTCCTGTGCTTAGTGTTCCATGTGGGCCTGAGATGAGTTTCGCTTTCGCATTCAGACAGGGACGTTCACCCTTTTTCTCAAAAGTGTAACAGTGCCGGAAAGAGAAGAGAGAGAGAGAGAGAGGGAGAGAGGGAGAGAGAGGGGGAGAGCGAGAGAGTAGAGAGAGGGAGAGGGAGCGAGAGAGAGAGAGAGAGAGGGAGAGAGCGAGAGAGTAGAGGGAGTTGCCTGTCAAAACAATCTCACCCTTACGTAGCGCTCCCGCTGACTAGCAAAGCTGCGCCCAACTGCAGTG
>JAOVYW010004860.1:0-12755 GCA_025775045.1 Hiodon tergisus | reverse complement strand
CGAAAGAGAGATAGCACATTGTTAATGGTTATCTATGAAAGCAGGATGATCTTAAATTAAGTAATTTGAAAATTTTTTAAGTGAAACTTTGATTTATATTTATATAATTCTATTTAATAACAGAAGATCGGTGCTCCTCATCTTAGTCTAAAGCCTCCAAGGTTACACGTAGTTGCATTCAGCCATTTAGACTTGCCAGGTAAACACCAGCACAGGACTGGAGTAGTGTATTGTGTCAATTTTTTAGTTTCACCAATTTAGATTCTCATTCATACTCTCACAACTGTTTCGGATAATGCAGTCAATTTGAATTTGGCTTAAACAACATGGTCAACTTGTTTGTATGCAAGTCACTTTGGGTATTACCTCCAACACATCAATCAAGTTAATAAGGTGGGCTACGAAACAAAATATAAACAAGATGCAAACGTGTTTGTTCCTGTTAATTCATTTTTTTCCTCACGTTAACAGATGCAGATGAGAAATGCCCATCATTGAAGCGCTGCCAACAAAGTTGAAACCAGGTTAGTTCAATCCATAGCTGTATGTTGGAACTCATGCCTTCCCAGCTGTCCCAGATGAAATGGTGGTAAGCCCAGAAAAAATCCAGAACTAAAGAACCAACCAAGTCCAAAAGCACAAACTGCTGGAACAGAACATAAACTACAACAGTCTCGTAAGCAATTGCATGCCATGACAAAGGAATTTGTTCAATTCAAATCTGTTGCCAAGATCCATCTCTTTGAAATGGCTCTGTTGCAAGCCCTATTTGTTTATGGAAGGCACAGCATATACGACATAATACACAAGTCCATCATTAACTTTTTATTTTTTTCAAAGAGTAAATTGCAAATTTTTTCCTGTGGTAACCCTAAAGGTCAATGTGTTAACCACATGCCCTATAGGGAACCGTGCGTCTGACAAAATATGTTTTAAGTTAGTGCGAGACATAATTCCAGACCGAGTTAACGTGGATCTGAGCAGGAGGGGTGTAGTGTGGACCAGGCAGAGAATCTGGAGAAACCCCAGTCTTTCACCCAGGAGAGGAGCAGGCTTAATTAGACTGAGAATATCTTATCGTGAAATCGTTTCATCTACACCATACAAAGGTCATAAAGAGAAGACATTCAATTTCAATCCAGTGTAATATCCTTTTTAATTAGTCCTGCGTTTCAACACATTTTAATGATTGGCTCAAATTGCAATGCAGATGCTGATGTTTGCTATGTTCATTAACTTAATTTGTTTAAATAAAATATGATACAAGATTTTATATTTACAGAGATTGATTTGACACATATATTCGCATTGAATTTGAATAAAATGACTTTTCCAGTAAGTAATAAATATAAGAACATTTTTGTGAATCACAGAGCTAATAATTTCTTGTGAACTCATCACAGCAGTAGTCAAGATACAACATATTTTTGACTTTATAAAAACCAGAGAAACTACCCCCTACACCAACAACATAATTTTATGAAACAAAATAAATCATGAACAACGTAAAATATCAAGGCCATTTGTTAATCATATTAATGATTAAAGGTACTGTGTTACTATGGGAAAACCAAAACCACAAAATGAAAATTGGATAAGGAAGTCTCAAACATAAATGCACAGAAGTTTGTTTGAGACCATAGCAAGAGCACTCTAACAGTTCCTGGTTCTCTCATTTACATGATCTTCACATACCCTATCTTTTCGACCTGTTTTACAACCTGACCTAAACCCAATTACCTAACCTCATTATGCCACATTAAGCCCATATAATCCCGCCAGAAACAGCCATTTGTCTGCCTCTGAGGACAGCTTCTGTGCACTTTGAAGAAACAGAGTTAGTTGAAACAAAAAGAAATTGCCTGTCTTTTAAAAGTGTAAATTCCTATAAAACAGCAATTAAATTCAGTGAACTTTAAAACTGTCACATCATCGAAGAAATGGATGTTCAAGTCTCACAGTTTGCAAATTACATATATGAGCTCCAACAACAGAAAAGAGAGGAACATTTCGCTGTGAATGTCTATTTTATAAAATTCAGGAATAACAATTATATTAAATTAAATATTTTCTTGCCTTCAAAATAATTTAATATGCTCCTTGGGGTTATCATATCACTGCAATTGCTAAATGTATTTCAAAATCTTTTCAGTACTTTGGATATTTAATATGAAACAAGTATTTAACACTGATGTCCTAATTCAAAAAATAAATACTGAAATAAAAGATTCTGTTATATGCCATTAAAACACAACACTACAAAAAAAGATGGCCTCTATTATCTGCCCTTGACTGTCAGCTCCATGAACAAGACTCAGTTCACAAATTAACCCAAGCTATCATTTTGACAATTTGATTTTCAAATAACCATGACTTTGTCGAATTCGGCTCATAAAAAAATAAATTAAATAAACATAAACCTACGACATGATTACCAACATAATTGAAATTACCGTAGCTTTAGCTTTATCTTCATCCTCAATCAAACATAAAGCTAAATTAAAGCCTAAAAAGATCGGAGATAATGCGAGTACTGAAATATCAGCAATTCACAGGTCTCCTTAAGACCTGGTGCACAAACTGACAGCTCTGCTTTAATCCTCGCCTTCAGAGGGAAAGAAAATAAATTGGATTCATGATGTGTAACATTTTAGCTTTTAAATGCATGAAATAAACATCTCCCGTTAGAAGGTGAGCTAGTTCAGCCTTTGAACAATGTACTCAAAGACCTTACTGGAAACCTTAGCGCATCAGTATGTCAAAGGCAGAAAAACTCAGGAATAACATGAAAAGATAAGATTTAGGTATATGCCAAATTTGTCTGAATCCTTATCTGAAGTCCAGAGTTAACGTGCAGAATAATAGGAGATTATTCTATGTACGCTCACAATTGAAATGAAATCTTTTTATCCAAAAAAATGTATATCTCCCAGTCTTACAAGGACTTGTGAAAAAAGACATGACAAAGGCAATACATAGAAATATTCATAACATTATCATTGTAATATGGCAAAAGGGAAGTTGTAAAAGACACCTGATTATAAATCGTTCTAACTAAACACCTCAAGTTTAATTGGCCTAGAGTAACACCCCCATATATCTGCTTTTTAAATCTGCCTTTTTAATAAGGCATATTTTAGAGCTCTCTGGTCATATACCAGTTTGAGGAAGCATATAAATTAATCATACACATTGTAAACTAAAACATATTGCACATAAACCATTTAAGAGTAGATTAAGTTGATCCTGAAAAAACAGACAATAACTAACAATACAGTAAATATGTTATTCAACTGGTATGTGACACAGTCAATAAGCAGGTTAAAAAATGTGGTCTAGACTACATGGTATGTCACTGCACACACGAATCCTAGGTTTGTACAAATGAACATCCAATTTGTTGTGACAGGGTCACCTTCAATCACAAGCAGTTTAAAGATTCTGTAACTTTTGCAACCAAAGGGCAGTAGCAAACCATTTACTGTTGTGGTGTTAAAAGTTGCTTTAATTGTGGCCATTACATTGTTTTATTACCTGTTGTACCACAAATGTCAACAGGAAATTACAACGCAGCACTCAAAGCTAATTTCCAGGGACACTGTAAAACCGCAATGAAAATTTTATTCCTATGGGTATGTAGGACTGCTTTCTTGAGTCAAACAATTACTTTGGGTTGTAATGAAGGGCAATGGAAACTACTAATAGATGGTACAATGACACTGTTCACCCATTCTTACAAAAAAATATTCTGAGAGCCATGAAGCCAGAACAATAAGTTTTTGTCGACTTACTGAACAGTTTAAGAGACTGAAAACTTGTTTAATGCACTCTGCGTAGGCTCCCTATATTGACCAACGGTTTTAAAAACAAGAAATTCAAAAATGCATGAGAAGCACAAACAAAAAACAAGCTTAAATATAAATGGGTAAAATTAGTTCTTATATTTCAGGATTAAAACGACCTGTGCACAAGGCAGAGACTCATTTTACAGGAAAGCCTTCTTAAATCATTAAACATCACATATGCCTTGTTAATAGTCCTCCAATGACCTCTGAAAATAGTAACAAATCAATAGCTACAAAAACAACACTGAGCTTATGTGTTCACACCAAGCCAATTCTATCAATTTACTAATGGCATGAATATTTAACTACTAGGATTGGTATCTGACTATTATCACTGATTTTTATAAAAGCATCAATTCCAAACACGTAACAGCATCCCTATACTTTTAATATTGTTGCTCAATGGCTGATCCCTTCTATTACTTGAATAGTAAGAACTCGATTAATTTCCCTTTTATTATTAGCTCTTATTATTAGAGCAAACATTATTTTCCTTTGCTAAGCAACTGAAACTCCACAACACCTCAAGGGTTTCCAGCAAGATGGAGCCTATGGCAGGAAATTGAGCTGGCCTGTTTGGTGTGCCAGGTCATTGTGGGGGAACATATGCCGATCGGGCCAAAGTAGAGCTTCCAATCAACGTGAGCAGCATGGGGCAACGAGAGAGCGCCAGAAAAACGCACACAGTTACAAGCTGAACAAGTCACGGCCACACACAGCCAAGTCGTGTGTGGCCTGCAGCACTACCCACAGAAACACAGTGCCATGTTCAGAAGGACAAACTGCCTCATGAAAACACATTCTGATGTATGGCCATTACCCTTTACAATCCTACCCTTTTGGAGAGCTCTCCTTTGTTAGTGTTGTAAAATGTTTATCTATACATTTTAGATGTGTAAGTCTAAGTCTTAGTAATCTTCCTAAAATCAAACAGAATCAAAGTAAATTCAAGATTCCAGCCTGGCCTTTGAGTAAGCCAGATGAATAACAACATTTACAACTCAGAAGGTCGGTCAGTCTTGTATTTCAGGGCCCATTTGAATCTATACCTGGGTGTGCAAAGGTGACCTCCTACCCATGCAGTCACCCAATACCACCAACAACGCTGAAATTGCAATTGCTGAAACCTGCTCTACAGAAAGCTGTAATTATGTCAGTGCTGCCTAACAGCCTTCCAGCAATCCGGCTATTCAATTCACTCATTTCTAATTACACCAGCCCTAAGGCAGGCGAGAAACTGGATGATAAGATCTTACCATTTTACCTTCTAAAAAAAACAAACGCAGGGTAGTTTTTCTTTCTAATAATAATCAAAGAATGCTGAGAATTTGCTTTTAAACAAGTTTTTGCTCTGAAAGGGCCAAAAGCTTGGTGATACTGTCAAACCCTGAGCAGGCTTTGAGGAGAGGCGCTTTTCACTGGGGGTGGCAGGGGTGGATTACTCAATAGTCATTTCACAAGATCCTTGATGCTAAAAGATACCAAAGTTCCAGGGCCAGTCACAAAAGAGGCTTTGTCTCTGCAGTCCCATGAAGATGATGTAAAAGCTCCATTAGAAAAAATCCATTAGCATCTCTTCATCTTCTTCCCCTCATTCACACAGGACAGATAAGCTGTACAGTATGATCATCAATTTCAAAAGGAAGCGTAGCCCCACTATCGCTCAAACACAAGTTAAGAGGACAGGCCTCCAGGACGGAGAGAAAAGTTAATGCAATGAAAATGCTTTTTGGAATCAAGGGTATTCAAAACAGGAACAATTTACCACTCAGTTCAGATATATTGTTTGGCTTTAATAAATTTAACTAGCAGTAGTAGTTAACAATACGAAAGAGTATGAGTTAAACCAATATAAACACATTTACACATGTTATCCTATCATTCAAATAAGATGTTAATGTCTGCAATTTATATTTAAGAAATTCCCTAAAAAAAAACCCTTAAAACCAGTTTATGATGGTCTATATTGTCTTAAAGCCTGGATAACACAATTTGAATTATTTACTTTTAAAATGATAATCACATGATTTCAACTTTTCTTGAACTGGTTACGATCTACCTCTTTGCCCATAATAGCACAACAATAGCCATTAAAAAAGAAGTTATCCATTCATTAACATTTCATACATGGGGGGGCGGGTGGGATCTGCAGACTGCTACCTTTACCAAAACTTAAAAAAGGACAAACGCTTACCTATTGTGGCCACTTTGATGATAATGGCGTGAAGGTCACATGATATCATTTCTCGGAGCAGTGTGTCCTGGTCCCGGCGCCACAGGTAGGCCAGAGGCTGGAGCTGGAGCCGAACACACCTGTGGGACGGGTGTGTTTGTGGGGGGTGGGTGGAATGTTGAAACAGTCCAGTTTACACTGCAGTTAGCAGGTATCTATCTCATACCCTTTTAAATGCAAGGCTTTCGTGTAGAGAAGAGTAAATGAAAAGAATAACCATGACAAGATAATGATGTCCTAGCTCCGCTCCTGTCTGTCACACTCAGATATTAGACAGGAAACTTGAGCCAAACGCTAAGCCACGCATGTCTTTCCGCACAAATGCATGATGTAAGAAGAGAGAACAATGGCATTTGTTGGTATGTAGAGTATTCCATCACCATAATGGGAACCACAAGATGAGAGGAGCTTGTGATGGAATCTGTGTGAGATCTGAGAGCCACCCCTTAATAAACTCAGGTCGAATAAAGCGTGCATCGCCAAAAATGTTATAGTGACAGTCCGCCAAAATTGTAAAAATAGTGCTTCGCCACCAATGTGTTATGTTTTTATATACCACAGTCTATGATCTGTGAGAGATGCAGAACTATAAATATAGACCCTGTAATGGGGTTGTCATAAATACTGATACTTCAATACTACTGCAATATTGGTTCTGAACGTCATTAACTATGCATTCAGTAGTACCGTAAGTATCGGATCACTCTGTACTTGTATAATGCATGAAAGATTGCGTGTTTGCGTGCTTCGTGTAAAAGATAGAGTCCTTGCATGGATACCACACCTGCTAGGTGGACAAAATGACAACGAGGCAGCCAGGATTCAGGATTAAGATGGAAGGCACACAAGCTCAGAGGCTCATGCTCTTAGAAAAAGTGCCATGTGGAAGTATTTTGCTTATGAAGCGAATGAGCATGGAAAAGCAAAATATCCACCCAAGCCCATGTGCAAACGGTGCTTTAAGATGGTACAAACAAAAGCAGGCAACACTTCAAATTAAGTGAATTTGGCAGACAAGGCACCCTGACCTCTTCAAAGAATTCAGACAGGTTAGCATAGATCATTAAATGAATACATCACTTAAGTAAAAAATCCATGTCCTCAGTAAAACAGAAATATAGAAAGCTAGCTAATTAAGTGCTAACGTGTACCGTTTTGTGCACGATGTTGGAAGGATAGTTTTTTGTTAACCATAAAACCTCATGGATTTCTCACATGGATTTTATGGTAATATGTAAATTGTGCTTACTGCACCTAGAGTCACGATTGTTTACCTTTAACAAGGTAGGGGGCGGGGGGGTTTGGGGGGTGGTATCGAATATCATGAAACTGAACTGTTATCTTATCAAAGTTAAAAATTTGGTATCATTAAAACCCTACCGTGTAACCCCATATTATAAATACCCCATTCAGAATTAAAAGTCATATAGAGGTCAATCTAAATTATCTGTCCAAGGACAACATTGAATTGGTTATGACACTGGGGTTGCAAAAGCAAAAGCAATTAGCCCTTTGACCAATAACCGCAGGATATCCACAGGTGTCAGAATTCATCCCTGCTACGTGGTAATTCATATAAGCGTAATATTGACAGGAAATTATATTTTATGCACTTAAGTACGTCTTGGTTGTGTTACATTATTGATAGGCTATTTTTTAACTCAATAGACCGCTAAAAAGGTAATATCTTGTAATTGCTATGATATAAACACAAAGTGGATGTACAGTTAAAAGATATTTATACATTTTCAATGTTGTCTTAGAATATCACATAAGAATACTAGCGCAGGCAATTATTTTAATTAACACTGTTTTGGCAAATAATACTACCAGTCAAGATGCCTGAAATGCTTCTGTACATTCAGCTGTATAAATGGATAAGGTGCAATTTTCTCAGGGTACATGCACAGTAGAAGTTTTAGGTTGCTTTGATGTCTTACTGATGAGATATAAGCATAGTAATATCTGCACGGGTCATATGACTAGAGTGAGGATAAGTCTGCTTACACATTTTCCACTCTGACTCTTTGGTAGTCTGACAGAATGGCCCCAACAGACACAGCTTCAACCCCCTCCTTTTCCTGTGGGAGAGAAGAAAAGAGAAAAAAAACCTGATTCTTCTTCAGAAAATGTTCCACAACTCTCATTTTAAACAGACTTCATGGCCATTCTAAGCCCATTATCACCATGTTAACATTTCACAAACTGATCATTTTGCTGTTGATATTTCATAAAGGTTATCTTAAACAATAACTTTCCATTAAGTTGCATATTTTTCATTTCAACAAATAACAGCATTTCTCATAAGACAATAGACATTTAAAAAATTAAATTATAATTTCCACAGTATTGCACAATTATTATTAAAGATTTGAAAAACTTTACACTGATTTATGTTTTTTTAATCCTTTCTCCTCTTCTTTCACTAAAGAGATAAGCCCTGCTGGGGCACATACAATGAGAAAACAGATCACCTGACACCAATTTCTACTCCTATTCATTTTAATACCATAAAACCCCTCACCCTACAAAACCCCTAACACACACACATGCACGCACACACCGTTATAGCAAGTATTTTCCTCCATCAGATACGTGTTGGGGATGTTTACCCTACAATGGTATCAAGGCTTTCCTGGCCCTGCAGACATCCCCTTTGGGGCAGGAGCAGGGGTGTGGCAAGGGGGGGTGGGTGCTTTGTCTCAGCTTGGTCATGTCTGGAGTTCACACCAGAACAACAACTCCATTCCAGGCCTGCTTCTTATCGGCAGCTCACTGTCAACCCTACTCCCACTGAACAACAGCGTCCGCTATCCCAGCACAGCTTTTCTGGTCCTTAAAAATAACAGATCCATTAGTTCACCTCAACTCAACCCAAGGATTAATCTTTCCTTGGTTGCCAACTTCTGTCAAGTTTGTGTCAGTGTTTGATACTGCCAATCAAATGCAAATCCTAACCACATTGCAAAGCAGTTTTCATCTAATATTAAAATAAACCAGTAAAGATGTGTGCAGCTAATAATCACCTATGCACCAATTACTGTATATATTCTAATAGATTGTTTCACAACCCTGTGCACCTTTAGGATGCTATAATCAGAATTAAGTTGTGAGACTCACTAAATTCCCACCATGGAAAGGTTAAAAATAAAGAAACCCAAACACATGAAGCCAGTAGCCTGCAGTTTTATAAGTATCCAACATGGGCTGTAATTATACATGTGGCAATCCTACATGGATGGATGTATAAGTTGTCAGTAAATTACCTTGAAGCCATTATCAATTTCCCAGGCTACTGGTCCTTACGATAACCCTCTCCCTGTGGTCTTTCCTGCAATTTTTCTTTGCCTGATAAACATGCTGATTAAAAAGAGCGCTGTGTAAACCTTTGATACTTTTTAAATGAAATCCATGCCCTGCCTCAGGGCTGCGACTACTTTCTACACAACGTGTCAGCTAATCAGATAAAGGATATATATGCGTGTTTGGATCAGGGACTGGGAGACACAGCAGCCCCAGGCAGCGCTGGGGACAAGCGGGAGACAGAGTATTATACAGAAACTGATGACAGAGCCGGGCTATACACTAACAGAGTGCATGTAATTGCATTATGATATTACACATTGATTTTACTCCATCGATTAGTCAAAATACAGTTTTGCTGCCATTAAGTGAGCCAGTCATTTGCTGAATGTTTACCATTTATAAAAATGTGATGCTTTGGATCCCTACACCAACCACACTTTAGAAGGCACATGTGATCGGAAGAATTATAAATTAAACTAGAAAATTGACAAATTACGGTTATCCATGGCAATTATCTATAATTTGCAAAGTTATACAAACTTTCATTCACACCTCTGCTTAAAGGCATGAGGATTCAAAGCCGCATTTCGCATTGCTGATTGAATGAACTAGGTTCACATAAGATTCTCTCTGAATCTCCAAAGAAAATTAGTTTGGTTTACAGTAGATGCAGGTGATGGAAATAGTTCAATAAATACATTATGGGACTCAAAACAAAGTGAACGCATTCTTTTGTTACTCCTTTGTTATTGTGAGGGATTGGAGAAAAGTAATTTTAGAACAAAAAAACGATACCTGTGACACAAAGGCACAAAGATAGAAATGAATCTTCTCAGGTTCTTCCGAAACCTTACAGCAATGTTGAATGTAAGTCAAATACATGAATCAACCACCTGACAGGGAACAGTTAACTAACCGCTTCTCCCATCCATCCGGTTCAGATTATATAAAATTCTGTATTGTCTGATTTTGACAGTGCTGAATAGAGTGAAATATACTGAATCTTCCTGAATCAGAAGTCCTAATTGATCTCTCTAGCACATCAGCACCTGCTTTTATGGCTTGATTACCTTTAATTACTCCGTTAGTGTCTGCTATGAGCACAAACTGGTCTTATGCAATAACTTCACTATGCATCTTAAAAACAAAGCACTGAATCCACAACAAGGAGCTTTAAAAAAAGACTTCTTCCTGCTCTTTATGTAAATGTAATCGAGATAATGTCAGCATTTTAACCAATTAGTGCATGCTTTTCTGTTATTTTGAGCAAAGAGAAGAGACCATTTTATCGCCGTTCCTTTAAAAGACTTTCTGAACAGACCATACAGTACAGAGAGACAGAACTGGACTGGCTGTTTATATAGGAGTTCACAACAGTTTTCAAAACTATTGAGCCATTTTGCTCTATTCTTGGTAATGCGTAAGGTATGTGTCTGAATGAACTAACAAAGAGTTTGGTTTTCCCACTATACTTCAGGGAACGTCAGGCAAACGAAGCGGTTTAGAACAGCATTGGAGGAATAGCCTCAGAAGTGGTGTCATTCCACAAAAATGTTGTAGGCTTCAGCTGGGTCTTAGGTCCAAGGGTGAAGCAATCATTACAAAGGTAATAATAGCAGACTGGTGTCCGCTCTCAGCGTAGTGAAGAGAGGGAAAACTTGCTCACACCACTCTCACACTGTATATTCTAACTTCTAGACCATTTATAAACAAAAAAACGATTAACGCAATGCTTTGGAAAAGTTATTTTTGGATGCTTTCTTGTTATTATCCCCATTATAACTATTGGCAGACAAATGACGGTTAGTAGGGCCTTATTTTTTTAAGAAAACTAAAATCTATGAAATGCACAAATTCATGGCATGCCTTATCTTTCGCGGTGACTGTCAGATGAATATTTATCAGTGGGGTGAAAAAACACAATTTTCCCAGTCAGTTTCAGTCAGGTTTTTAGAAATGACCATAAAAAAAACAGACTTCTCTTCAGTGATTGCTGATTACAGCCCAT
The DNA here is from genome assembly GCA_025775045.1 of Hiodon tergisus. Taxonomy (NCBI): domain Eukaryota; kingdom Metazoa; phylum Chordata; class Actinopteri; order Hiodontiformes; family Hiodontidae; genus Hiodon; species Hiodon tergisus. The sequence goes on along the minus strand of JAOVYW010004860.1, from coordinate 1,363 downwards.
TGTCATTTCAGAGAGTGTGTGGTACAGGCCCCAACTCACACTATTACTGCACATGTGCTGTGAGCGTGTGCGTTACTCAACCACTGACAGTCAGTATGAGATCTTAATTGTAACTAAGAGAACAGAAAATATAGCCCACATTCTTAATAAAAATATAGATTATATCTTTAAGTATTTATATAGGTGAAATCCAATAAACAAACGACCACAAAACTACTTGTCAAGGTTACTCGATTGAGTTGTTGTAAGATTAATATACACATAACACCCATAGGTGGATGGTCAGTTCAAGGGATTATACATCTCTTTCAATAGTGAGGGTCTATACTGTCTCTTACAGACATTAAGGTCTGTTAATCATTCATTAAATTAAGGCCCAACAGTCTTTCACGAAAATGAAAAAAGAAACTCAAAAACGTCTTGCACACATACAAAAAAAGTTAAAATTCTATGCTAGCTTAAGAAAAGATGTATCTATTGTGTCTACAAAATTTTGCATGAACATCTATAAATAATTGATATGCATTTATGTATAGGTAAATGAATAAAAAATTAGCAGTTTTATATTTTTATTAACACAAGCTATAGTATATATATATAGTATATATATAAAACAATTAACAATCCCTGCAATATTTAACATATTTCAAGAATGTCATTACCGTGAAAGATCAAAGGCAGTCCAAATGGAAAACTGGAGACATTGACTTGATGATTTTACAGTCACAAAGCAAAAATGGAATGTGCGCTACTTTGGAGTGATCTTCTGCCCTCTGCACTAGAATGCCTCACCAACAAAACTATGTTTGAACCCGCATTTATGTTGTTGGGCTCACTTTGGATACCGATAATGAAAAAAAAAAAAAGGGTTAAGTCTTCTATGATCTTCAGCCAATAATAAAAAATAAATATTATTTGTATAAAGGTTCCAAAATTCCTGGAATTTCACTCCCTTTTGCAACAGCATAACAGGATGACTGCATAACAAAATTAATTCAAGGGGGAAAAACCACGATTTGCTCAAGGGCACACGGGCCCATCATGCTCTGCGTCACAGTTGTCCTGCCACCATCGTGTCAATGTACCGACTCAACACAAATGTAATGGGTCCTACATTAGATGAACTCCCCAAATGTAATAGGATTGTTCGCTCCGCGACAGAGGGTAGGTAGGCGCCTGTCGAGTCGACGTATGTCGGGTCGTGCCGCGTGGGATTTAATAACATTTCCTAACACACTGGGGCACTTGGGGTACGTCGAGGCAACTCGGCTGTGACAGATGTGACAAGATTTGCAACATGGTACAAATGCACTCAGGTACGGGGTGGGGTGGGGGGTAATGACCAGCTGAGTGGCGAGGTTGA
>JAOVYW010004859.1:16323-37675 GCA_025775045.1 Hiodon tergisus | reverse complement strand
GTAAATCAGCAAATGAAAGGAGACACTGAAAGCCTCCCAGTCCCTGCCCACTCCTGGGCCAAAAGGACCCAAGAAAGGGCTTTTAGGTGGAAAAAAGAATTGCCTACTAGAACACAGAGTGGGTACGTACAGCACTGAGCTTCATCCTGACCCTTTGGACAGTCCTCCACCCCATCGCACCACTTGGAGGGATCGATACAAGGGCCACTGTCGGAACAGCTCTTCCCAAAGACACACCTGGAGGTCACTGAGGGGACAAACATCCAGTATAGTACCTCTCAGCTGACAAGGATGTAAAAGACATTTAAAGGAAGTCGGTCTGATTACTCAATAAATACCTCTGATACTTACATTATTTCACAAGCAAGATAGCAAAAGTTTCTACTTTGTCAAGGGTGGGGGTTGTACTTACAGAAATACCAGATTAAAGCTCCAGCTACGGCCAGAAGAATCAACACTATGATGATTGACACAACAATGCATTTGCAGTTTTTCCTATTCAACCCTGAAAGGGGAAAAACAAAAAGGCAATTAATTGTCCCATCCTGTTTGTTTCATTTTGTAGTTATTGTAATTATTTGGAGTGGACTTTAGAACCTGAAAGCGTTTGCAGTACAGTCATCACAGGTTGGTGAATATGCAGAAAGGACCCTTACCAGTTCCTTACCCAGTCAGTCAGTACTAGTCATTTACAAGAGGCTTTTTTTTAAAACCACAACTTCAATATTTTTGATGTTAACCACTACTGTGCAAATGATGGGAGAAAGACACTACGTTGTCACTTAACACTTTCAGCTATAAGGGATTTGGACAGAACCTGGTGGGCATGTGGTATGGTACCTTTGACAGAAGCAGGAGGACCTTGGAGCACAGGTGCTGAGGCAGAGTGAGTGTTGATGGCTTGTGGGATATGCACAGGTACATGGAAGGCGGACTGCTGAACTCCAGTGGAGGGGGCATATGGAGGATCCCTCTCCTCTCCTTGATTAAAACCATAGTTTACGTAAATGCGACTGGATACCTGCAATAAATAAGCAACTGGTAGCCTCGACAAATTATTCTGAAATATCTGTAAATGTCGCTAAAGATACAGTAACACATACCTCATTTTGTGACATGATTTCTCTTAAACGCTGATAGCGGAGAGTCAGATATTCTAAAAAAAAATAAAAACAAAAGTAGTTTAGCCTCATGTATTCCAGTAGAAGTTATGGTTAATTAATTTTTTGTATTTGTTGACAAGTGATTAAATAGATTCCACTTATTAGCACCGAGAACGTTCTGATTGCTAATTACATTTAAGACTCATTTTTTGTTCATTTTATTTAATTAGTTTAATTTTTATTTAATTTTTTTTTAAATGAAAAATTATACTCACTTTTCTCGGAAAGGTTAGCGGAGTGTTTCCAAATTAGTTAGTTAGACCCCTGAGTCTAACACTGGTCATAAACCTACTAATTAAAATGACATTTGTAGTGTTATTAAACATATTATATTAAACATATCAGCAGTACGTTGATAACAAAAACATATAACATACGTCCTTACAAGTAATACCCCTCGATTTTAGAACAACAGAAACACTAAGTAGCATGGTGCTAATGTTTCGTTCCTACCTTAGAAGGTTTCGGCTCTTATTTTAGACGAGCGTTCGTCGTGAGAACTCCATTCTTCCGCTTTCATTAATGTGTAATAAAAAGTTGGTCGTGTTACTTTGCAAACCACTCCTTCACTTGGACCGTCAATACTATGACTAACGTTACGGGTGACTCCACCTGGCATTACATCGCAATAAAATTTCCCCCAAGCGCCACAATAGGGTTAGGGTTAGGCTAATATATTAAAACTCAATGAAGAAAGTTCAGATGAAGTTTGACTAAATAATTAATAAATAAATGTATAGCCTATTGCTTTTATATATGATATTGTAGTTCGCATTGTACTACAAAGACACCAAATGAGGGACATTTACTTTTTACTTGTCTCTTCATTTGTATTAGTTGATTTACCTCTGGTTTGTCATAATATCGGTAAGACTGGGCTTTCGGTCAGACAGTCCGCATACATCCAAAACACATAAAACAACACGGTTTTAAGCCGACCTTAGCAATACATGTGCAATACAAGTGAATTAAATGGATTCAGAACTGATTTATTTCTGGCCAAGTAGAACCCCAAAAATGTATTTAACGTAGCCTGAAAAAATCTCAATCTTAAATCACTAAAAAAAATCATAAGAGCGTAATGAACGAGGCCTGAGTAAAACGGGAACGCCTCCCAAACAATTCTTAATAAATTGTCACGTGAAAATTCGTCAGGTAAACTGAGTGGCCGCTGTTAAACAATTATGATAATTTAGTTTTCAGCATACGTGTATATTTTTGTACGGGTATTGTACACAGGCGTATGACTTCCATTTGTCTTAAGTTTTTCGTCTGGTGGTGGTTTACCGTCATGTGTGACGGTAAACATTTATTAACGGATGTTGTGCAGTGCTACTATTTGATCTATTGTGATACACTGTGATAGAGAACACCTGCACACACAATAACGATTTAAAAATTATTTTAATGTTTTATGTGCAATGATTACGTTATCAGTGTTCATCCAACTAATTTAAAAACAGTTTATATAGGTTTAAAAATGTTAAATGATGGATTACCCCTGGTGTTTGAGTACAGCACTTCATATCCCAGACAACAAAGGTGGTGGTAGCGCCTTAAATCTAATGGTCATCATCAGTAAAGCCTTCTTCGGCGGCGTTTGCATGAACACCGTTGTGTTTTCACAAACATTTAAATGAATAGGGAAGCGCACGTTTGTTACGCACAAATCCGGTTTAAACTCGTGATGCAAACGCACAGGGTCTGTTAAAATGTAAAGCATTTTTAAAAAAAGGTTAGAACGCTGCCTTCAAATGACCTTTAGGTCCTCAGCTTGACAAGTATTTGCAACTTTGAAAGCAGTGACCTTGGCAGCCAAGCCTATCATCTAAACATGCTCATAATGGAACTGAAATGGTGGCTGTCTGAGCTGACGGTGCACTCAGATTCCTTGAGATTATTAATAAAGGGATGTAATCAGTTAGAAGCAGGGGTGTTACCCCATGAAAAAAGTATTGTAGCGTTTTTCGGAGTGCTACTACTCTGCGCGGATTCAAGCACGAGACCGACACCGCTTAACATGAATCAATGCTCTTTATTTCGCACATGCGCTTACGACCGCCTTAACAAAGGCAGAACTGGGTACGTACAGGGGGTATGTATCATTCATGCCTCCCCTCACTCAACTTGCAATACGTGAAAGACAGCTGTCCTAAACTGCAGTTTTTATCTATGAAGGTTGATAACTTTTTGAAGTTGCTCTATAGGATTTCAGGGTGATGGGGTACTGGCCCACATGGTGCATGATGGAACCCATCACAACCTGACACTGAACAGAGAACACTAACTGGCATTCAAACATTTCGTCAATCATTAGCATTAGAAGCAGAAGGTGATTGAGGAAAAAAAAAAAATACATAAATGTCCCAACTAGATCTTGGATATCCAAGACAATGCAGTCCTGGACCTTGGCATGCTTGCAAAACAGTGAATCATTAACAGTGTGCATGACCAGCTTTTAATGGGCAATATCTGAACTTGGAAAAAATGTATTGTGAAGTAAAACCAACGAAACTGAGGTACCATGCATTTTTAACTATGAATGTACACACAGCCAAGTCAAGCGTTTAAAAAAAAATCAGTTTGTACTCAAAATGAACAAACCTGTTGATTTTAATTCAGTTAAGGGGTTGATGAGCCTGGAAAAAGCAAACGTTTAATCAATAACGGTGCATGGGGTAGTGGACGGTGGGAAAGACAAACATTCAGAAATTCTTTAATTTGAAATTGGCTGAGTGAGTTTGTAAATCAAACAAGAAAAAAAGCATTTATATCAACCCACACTTCTCTATATAAATTTTTTGCCCGACATTTAAAAAGCATCAAAACACAAACCCAGCCACGTATAAAATCATTTTTGCTAAAACACGCCCGCTTAACCAACAGAACGGTAAGGACCTGTACTGCCATCATTAATAATGATCATTAAGTTGGTAACACTGGTTGAAACCCATCACAGATGTTTGAAACTGTCCGTTTTCATAAAAATATTCTCGTAAAATTCTGAAAAAGTGACATGGCATTCCTAGGCCTAATCAGTGCTGTAGACCTAACATTCAACGTACACTACAAGCCATAAATATCAGATATTATAATTAAACCAAATCATGTCTTTATGCCCCATGTCTGTCATACCCCATTGCCCCTCGCTCCCCACTTCAACCACATTGTTTACAGTCAGCATGTGGAAAAGATAAGCAGTAGGTTAGACACACAACCTAAGAAATTATTAATTCACACATGCAGTGTGTGTTTCAGCATTTGTAAAACCACTGCAGAACTCATTACAGAACACAAGGCAGAAAGTAAGTCTAGGAAAGTGCAGAGCAAGGGAGGGAAACGTAATACATGGGTCCAGTGCAATGGACTGCTCGATGAACAAATCGCAATATTTTTTACAATATTTTTATGATATATGGATCATAGCTTTTTGAATTTGTACAGTTATGGACTTGTTGGCTTTCAGGAAGGATGAGAACCATATGGAACCCAAACACAGACCTTGGCTCCAACATTCAAACTTCTCTGAATGAGAAGTGCAGATGACCCCATGGTGCACTTTGCACAATTTTTTCTACCCTTCCCCCTCTTTCTCCCAACCATCTGAAATGGCAGCAAAGGTGGTGAGTACAGTCTGAAGATACTGCAAAAAGGCAACTTTCACCGAACTACCGTGATGGAAAACTTGTATCCTCCCCCCACTTTCCAGTCAGAACCACTTAATGCAGGCAACTGATCGGCCAATCCTCAATGGCACATACTGAGCATGGTCATAGAAGTCATACTCCCTAGTTTTGGCAGTGTCAGTATTGTGGGTCACGTCTCACCCTTTCAGACCCTGGACCCACCTGCAGCACTTGTAAGCCAGCCATATGAAAAGGATGGTAGCGGGTTTTGAGCAAGAAAACTTTGAACAGTCACTACCATTTAGACTGAATAAAACCACACCCCTCTTAGCCAGTGAGGGTCAAGGAACAAGGAATTCATGTTATACTGGTCAATGTACAATGGCTTCTAAATCCAGGGTTGCAGCAATTGATCTTTAAAATGAATCCATTAAAAACTCTGGTTCAACACCATGAAGAAAAAAACAGGAAATGTAACAATGTCATGCTAGGACTTAATTTTGGGTCTAAATCACTTCACTGTGAGGAAGAGATTAGGAAAAGTCACTGCAATGATTAAATTATTTCAAGAAGCTCCGCCATCCTAACACCAAGCTGGGAATAGCGACAATGGTGTTGGGGGGGGGGGGGTAACCCGTTGGGAAAAGTGGACCATATCGTGGTAAGGCCTAGGCCATCCTCATGCCACACCACATTACTAAGGACCTGCCATTTATACAATAGATTCTTGATTTAGTGTTCAGGAGTTATTTCCTTAGTCAAGTACTGCATTTAAGCCAGACCAAGAGATTCAAAGCCTTAAATCTGACCAGAGCGTCAAGACAGACATCAAAACTAAAGCAAAGGTTTAAATTGGGAAAAACAAAAAGGACCAACACGTCAGCTTTCAACATTTATTTTGAAACCAGAAGCAATTAAATCCGTTTGCTGATCCTCTTGTAAACAATGTCGCCAAGTGTCATAGTCTAAAATGAAAAAAGAAACCCTTAAACACTGGTCAAGTTCAAATGCAGTCAGCCACCAACTTTAATACTTACATTGATAATGGTGTCGCCATCTAGTTCCGTTACAGATTCAATGCCTTTTAATGAAACAGTCAGCTTGTTTCCATCCTTATTCACAACAGACTAAAACAAAGGAGCCACAGGGAATGTTTTAAACACTGCAAGTGTAATACACCATCAAGAGCAAATTAAGTCACCCATTTCCATAACACTGAAACCAAGTAGTTCATTAAAGCCATTTAAGACAGACAATTTCATGCCAACAAAGCGCAAATTAATTTGAGCCACCAACCCCAAATAAGTGCAGTTGTGGGTAATGGAGTGACACTTAAGTAGCCCTGGCCTTAATTTAGTTAAACAGGCATTCTACTCCTGGCACAGGAGCAATATATGGCAGGGTTTTTTTAGACCATTAATGACAGCAACATCAGCAATAGCTGCAGTGGAATAAACACTTAAGCAATGCTAGGGATACAATATAGTCACTGCAATTCATGCAACATTTACCCTTTCTTGCCTTAAATATATACACAAGGGTCAGCTGTTAACGACGCGTGTGACTGAACCAGGCTCGTGTGGAAATGAGCTCACCTTGACCTTCTCGCCAGTGAGAGTCTCCAGCTCACTCTCCTGCCCCACGGTAAAGGCATTAACCAGAACCTTGGCTCCGGTTGTAACAGTCACTTTGAATTCATCCCCGTTTTGCTCGATCTCCGAAACGCTCTTGATGTCTTTGCCTTTTTGTATCAGCTCGTCAGAAAGACCTAAGCGGGAAATACACGCCACGGAAGTCACGCTCCATACTTTCAAACAAACCTAGAGCAAATCAATGTCGTGTTGCCATAGGTCTAAAAGTAGTTGTCAATATGTAAAACAAGTAAACGCACACGAAATCATTAAATGTAGGAAGTAACCGCTCACCGATTGCTTTCATGAAAGGCTCAAAATTCTCCTGCGACTCCAACTGATATTTACCACTGAAAGCCATTGTAAACGCGAAGAAAGAGGATCGTGTTAGAAGGATGTACGGCCTTTATACCCTAAAGGACACCTGGCAATAAGTGACTTAATTGAGTGATTGCAGACGAGTTAATTTCTATTTAAACTGATTCAATTTCCCCCAACTGAATAAATGCAACTGTCCGTAGAGCCGGTTGTATGCCGGCATTTACTGATATGAATTAATGTTTTAAGTAGGCTATACAAAAGGTTTCATAATAAATTATGGCCAAACTAATGCATTAAAATACAAACACGAACAGTACAAAGAACAGTCCGTCGTGAACATATAACAATACTGATAATTTCACTTTCTAATTGTCTAAATGTCTAAAAACAAACAATTCAAATTGTGTTTTAATGTGCAACAGATACTTCAGAAATTCGATTGGTTGTCTACAGTAAATTGTCTGTCGCTCACCAGTTCAGTTTGTCTGCAGCTCATACTCAGAACGTATTGTTTATAATGTAGCAGGCTATACCTCACAAATAAAAGTACAAGAAGACGTGTTGTGTGGAACTTTTAACGTTTACGCGTGATAATGTCATATCCATAATTTCACTTTTTAAATGGCATGATTCAATTTTAAAATTTAAAAACGATTCAAATTTCGATTATCAGAGGTGCTACTGACATAATTTATAAAGGGCCATTTAATTAACCTACATTAAAGATTGTAGCGTAGTATATTTATTTGTTCCCAAATAAAATTTCTAGCAAGTTTCCTTGCATAGCAGAGCTAAGAAACGAGTAAAAATGTCCGTAGTCGTGGTGATTTACAATTGAAACATAAATTCTGCCTTCTGACCGACTCAGTTACTAAACTGCCATATAATATTGATTTTAACCCTAACCCCAGACATCATAAACTGCATTAACAAGCCCCAATTAACCGTAACTCCTGTATAAATGATAGTTATAATTATATAACCCTGCTTGCGTGGATTATGCATATGTGTGCCTTTCACTGTTTTATTTAACCAGGAACTAAAGCCTTACTCACTTGCATGCCCTATTACAGAGGTGTCCAAACTTTTTGCCTTGAGGGCCAGATCAGGCGATCAGGCCATAGACAAAGGGCCGCAAGTATAAACACCACATAGTATATTACACCATTTACACACATGCACTGCAGTGAGTTCCAACTGCAAGTTTTGAGTTGTTTCATCAGTATTGACTGTGAAGTGGCAAGAGCAAATCTGAATGTCCTTGTCAATCACTGAAAAGTCTTCAAAGCGTTTGAACTCTGCAATTAAAGCAGATATAATCTACACATATTTCCCCATTGATCCAGAGATACTTTCATTGGGGAAACTATCAATGATAGGTTTTAGTGATGGGAAGTGTTCAGCAATCTTCACAATCGAGTGCATTCGTGAAATGACGGCGTTTTCCCCTTGAAGACTAGTGTTCAGTGTATTAAGTTGCCCCGTGATGTCAACTAAAAAGCCAAGGTTTGGTAACCATGCTGGGTCGGTGAGTTCGTCTCGTAGTGTCGTTTTACATTAAATTATTACGTTACTGGCACCGCTTCTTGGCAAATTAAGCAAACACATTTTCCTTTATGTTTTGTAAAAAAAAATTATCGCAGAGCCACCTGGTTTGGAACGGACGACCTTCACTTTCCTCCTTTCTCTTCTGTTTTTTACAGCCGCCATCGTGTGATTAACAAACTAAACCGGAAAAACAAGTGAGCGCGAGTTTTAACTGGTGCGCGGGGGAAGGGGGGACAGAGGCAGTAGAAAATTGCCGAAAGAGTTTTAAGGGGAAATACTTTTTTTTGTCTTAAGTTTTGTTTTTGTTTGGTTTTTTGTCTGTTAATTCATATTACACCTTCTATTAATCTGTCACTTGGTATCCACCAATGATTATTTTTTAGGTTAGTGACGTTTGTAATTATAACAAGTAATTGCTCTGCGGGACTGATGAAGAAGGCTTGCGGGCCGTAGTTTGGACACTGCGTATATATGATTGAATATCCTGTTTGCATAAAGCTTCTAGATTTGACCTAGTTCAGAGAGATCTCCTCTGTGTCCACCAAAAATAATTGATCTGAAACCACCTCCGGGGCTTTCATGCCATAAGTAGCCCTGATGTTTGTACAAGCCACGGGGAAGGAGGAGCGATGCTCTGAAGTAACCCCTCGCCCCCGAAAAAGTCGTTGTCCCATATATTGGACTTCCTGGGGACCGAACGGGTTGAAAATCACGCTACATACAATCATGGTCATCGAGTACAGCTGCAGAATAGACCGGTATACCAAATCAGCATGACATAGGTCATTGTTATTCAGGGCACTTTCTTTTCCCATTCACCTGCGTTTTGTCTGACTTTAAAATGTAATAATGTAATAATAATAATTTAAATGTATTTGACTGTTCCGCTGACATTCCAGAGATGACGATGGCAGGTAGTGCGTCAAACTTTTTGAGAACACCAGATCGATTACAACGGGAGCAATCTTCTTTTTCTTAGCGCACGCTCGATACGCTTACATTAAGGAATGGATGCTCGTGTACCAGCATTGTGAACCTTGCGGGATAAGAGCGCCACAGAAAGTGGCAGTTGCCCCCTCTAGCGGCTAAAGACTTATTTCCGACGAGAACACCAGCAGTGGCTACCGTTACATATTAATTGAATGATTTTACTTAAAGCAACATTGAAATAAATGAGTAAATGAGAAAACTAATAAAGCAACAGCAGTGAAATGTTTGCAAGATGTAATTCAGTTAATCTGAATATGGAGATACAGAAATTTTCAGAATGCAATAGAGTGGAGAAAGGAAGAATGCAGTGTAGTGCAGTTAGAAATGGCTTTATTGTATTTTTAAAGTTAATCCACTGCTTCCAAGTCTGTTGCTGAATAAGAGTAGGAGTTCCTATTAACATGAAGTCAAGGCAACATGACAGTAGCAGTAAGAAATAAGGCTGTCCGTACAGAGGAGAACTCAATAAATATCAGCTGCTAAGAGTAACATGACCATCTGCACGGTGTAACATGTATGCAGCTGGTTAGTTATACCGGCAATCATGTCCTAAGGATGACATTTCCTAGCATCGCTGTATGAGAATTGATGACGCTCCACCTCCACCATTGCAAATCCCTGCAAGTCCATACTGGCCCGATTTCAGACTATGCACCATATGGCCGACAATTCTCGCCCCAGACATCCTGAAAAAGAGGGGGATGGAGGGGTAAAGGGGGTTATCTTTACCAATCCTGACAGCACAAATCCAATGAATGAACAGATCGGTTCATGTTTGCTTACCCAATGGGATGGCCCAGAGAAACCGCTCCTCCGTTGATGTTTACTTTGCTGGGGTCTATGTCCAACATCTTGATGTTTGCAAGAGCCACCACACTAAAAGCCTCATTGATCTCCCACATTGCAACATCATCCTTTTTTAAACCACTGGCCTCAAAGATCTGAGAAAAGAAAGAAGTTTTTCCCTGTCAGAGCACAAAAAACTACTGGTTGGCGCAGCTAAAAAATAAAATTCATCTTAAAAGACTCACCTTAGGGACAGCATAGGCGGGAGCAATAGGGAAATCTATAGGAGCAACTGCTGCATCAGCAAATGCTGTAGATGGGAAACAAAACTGAAGTTCAGACAAGATACTGAAAAATATGTGGACATAAGTGCAGCACAAATAGAGGAAATGCACAATGGATTGAGCAGAGTCAAAGTTCATTGCAGCACAGATACGTCCCTGAGATGTCATCTTAACAAAACGGCCAACTATAACATTGTGAAACATTGTCTGGGGGAAAGGTCATACCAACAATCCTCGCCAATGGAGTGACGTTAAGTCTCTTGGCCGCATCAGCCGTCATCAGGACTAGGGCGGCCGCGCCATCATTTAGCGTACTGGCATTGGCAGCGGTCACTGTGCCTGCAAGGCAAACCCTGCCTCAGAGTCAACTCGGCAGACATGCAATCCAGGGCACTTTAACACAGACTGAGAATCGGTTAAGCAAGAGGATTCAAGTTTTTTTTTTTTTCCCCCTCTCCCAACCCTTTTCCTTTTCAAGGAGTAGACTCCATTGCGGTAAGGGCAGGGAAAGAAAGAAAAAAAAAAAAAAAAAAAAAACCTTACCGTTGTCTTTCTGGAAGACCGTCTTCAGTTTGGGCACTTTGCTAAAGTCCACCCGTTTGTATTCCTCATCCTCCTTCACCACCAGGTCAGGTTTTCCTACAGGGCAGCAAAATAAGGGGGGAAAAGAAGAAAAGAAAAGAAAAAAAATGTTTTCTAGTAAAAGAGCAATAATGGTCCAAATGAGACAAAGGACCAAGGGCATGCGAGGGTCTGTAGTTACCCCTTTGTGGGATGTGGACTGGGACAATCTCCTTGGCAAAAAGCCCCAATTCCCATGCTGCTTTGCTCCGAGTGTAAGAATTGATGGCATAGGCATCCTGCTCTTCCCTGGAAAAACCGCCGTTCTTCGCAGTGTTCTCCGCACAGTTACCCTGGGTGTGGAATTAGAACAAAGCATCATGAGCACAAACTGCAAGGAAGAGAGCCGCCATCTGGCCGAGGCCCAGCTCTCGCACCAGAGATGACGCATGAGTGACACGTTTGATTCGAGAAGGGTCAATGCAAGTCATGTACCATGTGGAACTTGTTGTAGACGTCAGTAAGCCCGTCCTTCACAATGAGATCCTCCAACTTCACACCCCCATAAGACGGAGTCTCCCTGGCCATGATGTAGGGGACATTGGACATGCTCTCCATTCCACCTGCAACCATGACATCCTGCCTCAGACAGGAAAGTTGGCACACAATCAGTACTGCTTTCAGTGGAAATAACCCAGCAACGTGACCTTGCCTATACAGGACCTCCATGGGGATGTTACCTGGTGTCCACACATCAGACTCTGAGCTGCCAGCATGATAGACTTCATCCCAGAGGCACACACTTTGTTGACAGTGGTTGCTGGTGTAGAGATCGCCAGCCCTGGAGAGAACAGAATCTGAATCAACCCAAGGACAGACAAAAAGCCTCCAAAAGTTTTCAGTTTAGGTTAGGTACCCCATTACAGTAGATAAACCTAAATTCGATGGCCCACGCTACCCAAAGTAGCCCAAAAAAGGCTCAAATTTATAAAACAGCCTTATTATAACTTTTATTTATTTACGCCTGTGCGTTTTAAAAGTATCTGAAGACATTTAAGCCACTATAATCCTATGTCCACTAACAAGCAGCTAACAATTGTCATCTTCTGTTTGCTGGTTTGTTCTTATTATAAAAGCCCCTTAACTACTTATCTGGTGGAGATTGAGAATCTGTATCACAATTACCTGCACCAAGGAGAGCCTGTCTAGTAGGTGCCTGACCTTCACCGGCCTGCAACACGTTTCCCATGTACACCTCCTTTACCTCCTCCACAGGGATACCTAGCACAGCCAAAACAAGTATATTCAACAAACTAATATCTCTTTCACACTCCCAGGCTTTACATTCAAAAGGTATCATCATATGCCAAAAGTGTATTATATAACCAAAATCACAGAAAACGGCTGCTTTACATTTCGGGTAAAATTCGGTTCCTACCTGCTTGTTCAACTGCCCCCTTGATTGCAACCGATCCCAGCTTTGTGGCAGGCACCGTTGACAGGCATCCTTTGTACGACCCCACAGGGGTCCGCACAGCGCTAACTATGACAACTTCCTAAAAATACGGTCAGAAAGATCCTCTTTGAATTCTGCACATTTTAATGTTCGTAGCTGATCAGCTATGAGCAAAATCCACATTTTGGGAAACAAAGTTACTACATGTGACTGTTCGGTTCAAACAGGATGAGTTAATTAGACACTAATTATTCAATACTCTTGTCATTCAGCCGCATTAAAGCGTAACGTATGCTTTAAATAAATAAATATTCAACCATAACAACAAGCTGGAAACTCACATTCAAACTGGGACGAGACGCGTAGGTCCTTGACAGGACCTTCTGACACTGTAAAGAAGGAAAAAGCATTAACTTTGAGATAACGAGATTTGCGAAGTTGTTCGAAGAATAAATGCGTGTCGGTCTAGCATTGGTATAAATACGCACACATCGCCACGAGACCAACAAAAAAAGAAACTAGACGAAGCGTTGAATAAAAATGCATTGACATGCTTTTGTAATACGGTTGTAGTTAAATATCCAGCTTGACAATAACCATGGCTCCGATTAGTTAAAACAGACAACGTCAACCAAAAGGCCTTGGTCGTTTAGATATACGGATATTCTATGGAATTATTATGTTATAATAGCAACGAGCCGTGTCAGGGCTTTGACTGCGTGTCCAACTTACCAGAAATGTTCTGCAAAGTTGTTTATGCATAGCGAAAAGGCTATTTGACGACATACGAAATTAAAAAGAGACGGACCTTTTTCACCTTCAGCGGTCGACTGCTGCTGCACGGCAAACCAATCAGAACAAGAGGTGTGCCTAATACGTCATAAAAGATGGTCCAATGAGCTCGAGTGCACTAATAAATACCCAAAAGCACAAGTTTCCTTCACTGGAAGGGTAGCTGTTTTCAAGTATTATCAATTGTAACTGAAAAATACCCATTCAAACGAAAATATTGTGGCAGATCAGTAAGTAAATAGTAAATGTCCTATTTGTCTTCAAAATTATTCCTATGCATTATTTATTATTATGATATTTGCACAATTGTTCAATTTAATTAATTGAGTTTTGATTATTTCTATAAAGTCAGTCCTAATTCGAGCCTAATTTAATTAATTTTTGAAAACGATAAGATCTTCACCCGTTCGTTCCGATACAGAGCGTAAAACAACGAGAAGACTAGTTCCTCGAAGTCTGCAGAAGCGCCAACGCACTCGTTCGCCAAGTCTGTCCCAGAGGATAAACTCAGCGAAGTAGATCATGAATGTGTAGATTCGTGAAGAAGAGGATCGTCTCCCCCCGACCTGGTTACTGAGGCTAGCCTCTAAATTTTGATTCGATTACTGTATCTATCAATTTGCCACTCCGGAGTTATACTATACCACCACGCTTTACAACTAATCAACAATGCGAAATTGTCTCGTTTGTAAGACATCGGAAGTCAGAAAATTAATAGTATAGTCATACTGGTTCGTTTTAAATTGGAGTTATCTGATTTATTCAATTCAACAGCTTTATACCATTTTCTCCGTTATACATTTAAAGTAAGTGAGGTAGTTATTAATGTCTGATGCAAGGATCTGTGTAACTTGTTTATTTAAGTAATGGTTGTAATGCAAAAAAAGAGAAGCGCCGTTTTACCGTGTTGTCAGCTCTGCTAGGCAGTAGCTATCTTGTTACCTAAATAGCAAACTTTAGAACATTTTAGCCTTGCCCTGCACTGTCAGATCATGCCCTCCACTGCCATAGCAAGCTTTTCCTGATTAAGCCTTGACCTGTGGCCTCTACAGTCATGAGACAGGCAGACTGCCCCCTATCCCCATATCTGGAGCTGCAGTGTTGAACAGCATTCGATATTATGCATTTTGATTGCCTATTGTTGGGCGTAAATCGAAATTTTTGAGTGAAAAGAGGGAAATCCATCATGCAAAGGCATATAATAGCATCAAACTATGAAATACTTAGACATTCTTAATGTAATTATGATGTGACTTCAATTACCATGAACAAAAGGATAGCTTAGATTTGTTTAAATATAGAAAATAAAGTATATTCTGCATTTGTGTCTTATATGGGTGCAGATATCATTTGTAACATTTGAGGTTTTTAATAATACAAAACTTCCTAAATCTTTCTGATAATGCAGAGAAAATAAAACTCAGAAAATGAAGGTGCTCGCCCAAGCCTATAATCTAACTTCAACCTCTATATTCAAATCCAGATCATTTCATGCTGATTGTGACCAGTAGAGTGCATATCTGTATTCTGCAACATTGTTAATAAAGTAAGACATCTCTTTTATGAATGAATGCTTTTATCAATGTTTTTAGGTAACGTAAACATATCAGCAGACATACAGAAATATATCAACAGACAGATAAATGCATTTCTTTTTGTGTAAGTAACGCCCATGCTTAGTAGCAGTCAAGCCATCCATAGTTTAGAAGTACACGATTCACTCTTTTTGAGCCATAATGGTATTCGGTCTGCCGGGCCCCATCAGAGAAGTAAAGGTAACCTATTGGAGGAGGGGGTTAAAAACAAATACGAATACTGAGAAGAGAAACAGATAAAAAGTAGCTCAACAGAGTAAGATGTGGGGATGATGATAATGAGATAATGAGGATGGGAGAGTGGAGACTAGGGTTGGGCCGGTATTTGAATTCTCAAACCGGTATAGCCTTCAGCCAAAATACCATACGTAATGCTGTCAATGCAGCTACTGATTCTCGCAGTGAGTGCAGAAATTATAGTTGGTACCTCGGAACAGAAGCATTACAGGATCTACTACTTCTATTTTCCGTCTTCAAAACAGTTAGGAATACATAAAAAATACAGTTCATAAAGAATGAGAGTTGCAATGCTTATTTAATTAGCAAGGGAATGCTCTAAAGCATTATGTCACACTCTAAATAATGTTGAAATTATAAATATAAACTTAATTACAATGGATTAATGCCAATCAAAAACTAGAAAAAAAGTATGATGTTACCTTTTATTATAATGTTATTTTCTTTGATGCTTTAAATGGCCGAATTCATGACTTCATGAGTCATGAATTTGTGAGTTTGCCGATCACAAAAAAGGCATTGCCAAAAAAGGCAATAGCATGCCATAGTTACTACTGTAACATTTGATGCAGAGTCCTCGTGGAGGGAGTTTTTTTTAGTCGATATTGCATGACATATCACTACTTACGGCGGTTCTCAAAGGCAGCGTCCACCTTGGAACCGATTCCTGGCAAGTCCTGAGAAATGGATCTGGGATATCCATTGTCCATTTCTCCTCGGATTTCATTGAAGCTGAAACACATGTGAGAGAACCCATTTTCAGGTGTGCAGCACAAAAAACAAAACATTTTCAGCAAAATATACTAAATACACTATTTGGCACTGACCTCCAATAGTTGTTTTTCGCAAAGAAGAGTGTCCTTCTAGTTGATGACACATAGACAGCTGCGTCTATCTCCGTCACCCATGAAGGGAATCCAAAGTTGGAAATGGGCTTGGGATAGCCAGACAGAAGTAATGTTCCCTTTATCCCCCAGTACTGTTTACCTGCAAGGGGGACACATTAGTGAAACAAGGAAAGGCCTGCAATGTGGATCAGTGGTTATAGTTTTTGACTTGAGGCGAGAATACTGCAGGATCAAATTTCAGGTTGTACAATGTTAGGAAACCAGAATCATCTTCGAAATATCCAATGGTATAAATCGGTAAAATATAAAATTTTATAGTCTTCCAGGATAAGAGTGAAAAATTAACACAATGGAACAGTGTGAAAGCAAAGAAAGAGGCCAAATGCCTATATTAGTCCTTTATACCACGTCTGACCATGTAAAAATACCTTCAAAAAGAAAGGTAACATCTCTTGCTTTGTTTTCATAGGCAGCATCAACGGAACTGATGGAAGGCCAGGTGGATTTTATAGTCTGTGACTGAATACCCGGGAAAAGGGTGCTTTTTTTCCAGTAGTACCTAATGGACACAGAAACATATTCAATTTGCTGGCCAAGACAAAACTACTACACAAAGAGAGGGCACACCTTTAAGACTAAAGATGTTTCAGTATTTATTTTACTGACTTTTATGAAAAGGACACTGAACTGAGGTTAATAAGTTCTCGCCTCACCCATTTTTAAAGAAGTAGAGCTCTCCTCTTATGCTGGTGGCAGCATCGAACACCAGGTTGGGGCTGCATTGTTCTGGCTTTGGCTCGGGTTTAGGATCCGGAGCGGGGGCTGGCTTACCATGTGGCTTACCGGGTGGCTTACCAGATGGTGTCCGAACACCTTGTGGAAAAAACGAAGCCTGCTGTGGTCTATTGTTTGGACTTTGGGTCATTATATTCTTTCTCTCACGTTCCAGCACCCTTCATTGTTCACTTATTTTAAACCTGCACTGCAGTTACCGTATAAAGTTTGGATTCCAAGCCGGTCGTCCTGCGGTAGCTTGTATCCTCTCGTGTTGACGTACTGATATGTGGGGTACATCAAAGCTGTCTTGTCCCTCGAGTGGTCCAGGCCGAGAGCGTGTCCAAACTCGTGGGCCGCTACCAAAAGCAGGTTAATCCCTGTTTTCAGCAAAGAATGGTAATTTGATTTAAAAAAAAAATTTTTTAAAGCACTAAAACCAAGAGTCAAAGGGTAAAAAACAATGGTGTAAATATCTATACCTCTCTGACTTAGAGTCCATTGTTCATCATCATCAAAGTGTGTGTCTCCACCTTGATCCAATCCAGGAGAGCTGGCATGCGCGAGGACGCCATTGGGCCCATCAAAGGGGTAGAAGTCGCCGTGATCTACATTATTTGAGATTCAAAAAACATAATTTATTACCTACTGGAACAGAAGCGTTTTGGTGATAAAGGGAGAAGCCTTTTTCCTTACTTTTACTCCACACTTACATCCTCCTTTAAACAGGATCATGATGTCAGCATTGCCATTGTAGATCTGCTTGAAATTCAAGGGGGTGACATCACTGAACAGCTTAAAGGCTTGGGCAATAGTGGAGTCCACTTCCCTCTGGCTTAGGTCAGGTGTGTACTGGGTTATTCTGTGTCAGGTAATACAGGACATCGTCTTAAAGTAGTTCTTTAAATTCTAGGCAGGCAAGACAAAGGGATATCAGTTCTGTGTTTTAAATACAGCATCTCATGACTTTTGAATGCAATGTACCTATATGTGACCGTGTTCTTCTCCCATTTTGGCCTCCCGGGAAAGTGACCGTATTTGCTGACGTCAGGGACACCGCATCTGGGTTTCTTCATCACATCCAGGGTTTTCGAATCCAGTCTCCCGGTGATATGTAGGCCAAAGAACTCCTGCATGGATTTCAGGTTTGTCACGAATGAGTTGATGGCAATTTTCCTGCCCGTCTTGTTTCCAGAACTCATTGTCGAATAGAATTGTGACAAATAGTCCTGGAGAAACATAATGGAAAACAAAACGTTAGGCAAATGATTTTGACCAGGGTAGCATAAGTTTAAAAATCTTCGGGCCTGGTTGTTAAAGTTTGAAAACCGACTGCTTGTAGTGGTCAATGCAATCAAGCTATACTAGTTTTAGTAACCCAATGGCAGCAATCATGTCTCTTTCTGTGTACTCTTGTTACATACTTTACAAATAGTCAATTGCCAAAGATTACACCTTGCCACACAAGGCTGATAAATTAGGAATACATTCCTTAGATATTAGCATTCAATTAAAAATAGACTCAACTTTTATTAACGTTGATTGATGCAGACAAGTTTCCACTGGAAAATCATACAAGTTTTTACATAAAGGTCTGTAGCTACAATTATAAAATATAAGTTGTAAGTAGATTACCTCTGCATTTGCCTGCTCTTCTGGGGACAAATCGTCGTGCACAGGGGCAGCCTGACAGATGGCAAAGCCCACTGTTGTGATCAGAGCAAAAACCATGGCCTGGTCCATCCTCCAAACCGTCTTCTGCTGCAGAGAAGTGAAACTGTCTCTCTCTGCTCCTCCTCAGCCCCATTTAAACAGAATTTTTGGATTTCCCATTGGATGCCATATTTTGTCACTTCCAGCACAACAGACCTTGTTTGGATTACCTTCCTGACATTTTTTTTAACCATTCCTGGAAGTGTTGGGGCAAGCCTTAACACAGAGAGGAGGACTGTTATCACCATGATGGGAGACATGATGGGGCCAATCCCGATAACAGGCCCTTCAGGCAAACTTAGTTTGTTATTGTTATTGGGTAGTATTCAGTTTTTAATTATACTAAAGCCTCCGTGTCTATGGGAACTCTCTCTCTGCATGAAAGCGATGTCTCGGATGCAAATTTGGGGATACAGAGTCATAGCAAATTAGCATCTTAATATTTTTAAAAACACACGTCGGTGTCAATGCATTAGATACTTTGTTAGGATTAACGGGTAAGAAAACATCCCCCTGTCTTTGACGTGTTTTAAAATGTAATATTAAGAAAACAATAGTAATCAGTCCACCAGGCATACACAAAAACAAGATCAGTGAAAAATCAGTGCCCATTAAATACTCAATACTGCCAATACTTCAAATGTACAATAAGCCTGGGCTGGACTGGGCTTCCCATGATGTAAAACGCATAAAGGTGCCTTCAGAGTTCAGCCTGACTGCATTGACACAGCACAGCCTTCAGAGTTCAGCCTGGCTGCATTGACACAGCACAGCCTTCAGAGTTCAGCCTGGCTGGATTGAGACAGCACAGCCTTCAGAGTTCAGCCTGGCTGGATTGACACAGCACAGCCTTCAGAGTTCAGCCTGGCGGCGTTCACATAGCACAGCCTTCAGAGTTCAGCCTGGCTGCATTGACACAGCACAGCCTTCAGAGTTCAGCCTGACTGCATTGACACAGCACAGCCTTCAGAGTTCAGCCTGGCTGCATTGACACAGCACAGCCTTCAGAGTTCAGCCTGGCTGGATTGAGACAGCACAGCCTTCAGAGTTCAGCCTGGCTGGATTGACACAGCACAGCCTTCAGAGTTCAGCCTGGCGGCGTTCACATAGCACAGCCTTCAGAGTTTAGCCTGGCTGCATTGACACAGCACAGCCTTCAGAGTTCAGCCTGGAGGGAAAGTTATCTGGATAAGAAGAGCAAAGAAATCTGAAAAACAAGTTAATGCCACAAGTGGATTAAAACAAAACAAAAAGTTTAGTTCCAGGAGATATAGCTATCTTCACAGATCCCACAACTCCTTGTGGGTCATGGTTGATGGGAAATATTTGGGGAGACTTACTGAAGTAAGAATAGATTCAAATACATGCGAAGTCTTGGTACATGTGAAGACCAAGCAAGGACAACTGGACAGACCTGTGTCTAAGATCTGTCTACTTCAAGAGACTGCTGGCCTGCAGCTGAAGACTGGATTTGTGACCCAAATATACAAGATGAAGACACACCTTGGTATATATTTTTGTCTATCTTTGATGTTTTGTATATAAATTAATTTGTTGTGTCACACCATTCACAATTATTGGGCTGGTGCAAAGGTTTTTTATGTATGTGGCTGTCACGTGTACACTAGGTGGCAGTCCCACAACAGGTGGATGGATTCGGTATTTAAATCACAGATAACAGGAAGTATGCACGCACAGGTTAGGAGTGTGTATGTTTTTTACCTACGGCACACTACACTGACAAGGACATGAGACACCTCACTAATGCCATAGTAAATATTGTAGTGAAATTAATCTGCGTTTGGACAAGTGAATCTGTGTCAGTAGATGGCCTGAAAAACGTTTAAGTTAGAATTACCGCCGCATTAGCTTTTGAATGTTTAAACCCCAATCGAGGATTCAGTCTAAATATGGGTGGGACCAGTAACATGCTGGGAATATCCAACTGAATCTATCAGAGACCTGAAAGTCCTAGAAAATGGATCTAGATCTTCATTAATAAATAAAAAAAATCACCCAATATTAAAATGCTATCATTCTATCAACTCTGACATCATTATAGATTATAAATCTGTAAATTCAAAGGTAGAGTTAAAAAGGTTGTTTGGTCTGGGTGGCTGGCAGATTGTTATGATACAGATACAGTGAGGTTTTTTGTTTTAGGGAAGCAGTAAGTTGTTTGAAAGATATATACCCATTAGTATTCTTTAGGTAAAAAGTTCCTCACCAAAAATCCTCACCACAGCTTCTGCCATGTCGAAACCAATGTCAGGATGTCTGCTTTTTCATTTAAAGATGAGACATTCATTTGGGGAGATTTGTTTTCCAGGGGCTGTGTATTTGATAATACCACACAAAGAGAGCTTGCTGTTGAGTTGATAGAATGTTCATTACCCAGCAATCTAGATTTTTCTTTAACAGGATACCTGGAAAGAAGCTTGAAATTGATAATGGGGAAGTGAGCCCACATTGGCTGGAAAGCCTCTCTGTTGGGTTTGTGTATGTGACTGGGTTTAACAGGAAATCTCCAGGAAAGCTTATTGAGTCTATTTCTAAAGGTTTTCTATACTCTGTGCTAGTCTGATTTTTTGCAATCCGTCGCTCTTTAAAAAACACAGGTATTTCCCTGATGGTTTCCCAAATATCAACAAACCCTACATTCTCTGAGGAACCTGTCTGCTAGCCAGTTGTTTAATGAGAACAGTCTGTTAATAGTTTTGCAGCCTCTCTTAATAACAGGTAGGTTAACATGTGATTCTCTGTGTCACATGTACCAACATGAATAATTACAGCTGAAACCTTGTTATGTGTTCAAGTTTGAGTGCAAAGCCAAAAACTGCAGCACCTAACATGCGACCTCTCAAACGTCATCTTCTGCACATGTCATTGCTTTGAAGAGACGAATCCTGCGAGTAGAGTGACAGTAGGACATTACCTGCTGTGTAGGGGTGTAGAGTGACAGTAGGACATTACCTGCTGTGTAGGGGTGTAGAGTGACAGTAGGACATTACCTGCTGTGTAGGGGTG
>JAOVYW010004859.1:0-16223 GCA_025775045.1 Hiodon tergisus | reverse complement strand
TAGAGTGACAGGGATGGCGTTGAGGTGGCTGCTGTTTTTCGGGCTCCTCCTCGTCTCTTTGTTTATTTTCTTCCCTTGTTATATTTTATTCATTTTGTATATTTTATCCTCCATGTCTGTTTATTCCCTTGTATATCTTTATCTCCATTCCAGCGCTGTTCAGGAAGTCTGGAAACGTAGCATTTCATTGCCACTAACTTGTTACCCTGCAAATGACAATAAACTTGAAACCTGAAACATGAATCCAATAGTGAAAATTTCAATTCAGATTAATTGTTTAATTAAATTGGTTAATTGTTTAATTATGTTCCTAAGGTGAGATCACACATTACCTTCACCACAGTAACCACCACTCTTGCCATTAGTTTGACGTCCTACACTGTCTTGGGGTTTTGTGAGTGACGCATGCCTCTAACTCTGCCTCTAAAATGGTTTGTGTGTCCAAAAGCACGGATTGACAGTTAACAGCATCCACAATCTCTGGGTGATGTTGTCTTAAAAAGCATTATGAAACGTTCAGAGGTTACGCAAAAAACAGTGTGAAACTGTGTCGTTGCTGCAAGAGGCAAAGCTCTGTCCTTATTTGGAGACGGCGTGAGGCTGCCAAAGCCATCAATAATGTAGAACAGGAAGAGTGAGAAGCCAAAACATCAAAGGGCATTGAGATAAGATCATTCTAAACATTCAAACTGGCTAGTGGAGGGCAGATAATTCAGAGACAGAAACTGGAGATTTCAAAGGATGAGTCAGACATTAGACCTGGATGCCACAACGGCAGACGGAGCCAGGAATTTCCCCGGCGAAGCTCGTGAAGCTGACTTAAGCTCTCACAGCAAGCTTTTCCGTAAGTGGCAGGGCGTGTGCTTGGGTAAAGTGTGAGCCCTTTCAGCTACTGGAATTAAGCATAGCTTGGAGCAGCCTGAGTTACGTCAAATAGCCCTTATACTTGCCTAAGCATAGTACTGGCATTAAGACCTGATTTGGCGTGTAAGCCGTCTGACATGGAAACCTTTTTAAGGTACTTATCTTTTGAAGTAGAGGGAAAAGAAAATATATTTTTAAGGGGGAAAAAAAAAACTATAGTTATATTTCAATCGCACACTCCGTTGACCCGGCTACAATATGAAGTTTTGCCTAAACATGTGCTTGCAGGGTCTGTGAAGTATAAAGCAGTGTACACCTATGATCCTGCAGTCTTTTTACTTTCAGTCAACAAAATCAATCCATTTTGGAAATGCAACCCATATCTGATTCAATACGCCAGCATAACGATTACAATGCGGCTGTTTAAATTTTTTCATCTGTTGTTTCATACCGTTCAGTTTGGCAAACGGTAAACTTTTCACCACATTGAAGTGTATGGTGGTTCCCTCTTATCCTCTGAAGTTTCACAGTTCCATAATAAAGTAAAAGAGTGTTCGCTTTCATACACTTTCACGGTGGACTCACTGACAACCACAAGTGAAAAAATCTACTATTCTCCTCTTCTGTGAATCTTAGAATCACTCAATATTCTAAACAGCTAGCATTCATTCAGGTTTTGCAGTATTTTGTTGTTTGTTTGTTTGTTTTCAAATTGAATTTTTTGCAGGCAGCGGAAGTGGGAAACTGTGATAGAGTAGTAGTATTTTTTGTATTTCATTCATCAATTAATTATGTTTTTAAATGAAGAATTACACTCACATCCTCAGAAATGTGAGCAGATGGTGAAAAAAAGAAAAGAGACCCTCGAAAAAAGGTGAGTGGGCGCCGTACACCTGCGTTTTCACCGCCAAGCCTGTGCTTGTAGACATGGCTTGGAGGATTTAACAATCTCATTGTCAAAACAATAGGAATCTTGTCAGACCATGCTCCATTCGATCATACCCCTTCCGAAGACATAAACGTTTTTTGACAGGAGGCATGAGGGCCTTGATGTGGGACTGTGATAGTGGAGTAAAGAAGTTACTGAGGAGAAGGACCCCTTCTTCTATCCCTTTTAATGACATAGATGCATGGCTATGATGTCTACCCACCTCAATGCTTTGTTAAACCATCATGCACATGTGCTATCTCCCTTGTTCAACAGGAGCAGTCACGGTCTTCGGTTGAGACAATAGTAGTCCCTCTGTACAGGAGGCACATTTTCGCTAGCTATCATTCACGCTGTTGACCCTGTACATTTGTGTTGGAAAGTCCTGTTTGAAACTCAAGTGAAGGTAGAGGAATGTGTACTTTAGAAAAATATCATTAATTTTAAAGAATATGTCACACAAAAATGCTGTGAGGTCCCAAAAATTGCGCTAACCGCTGGAACGGCCATCTTCTCTACCCCTGTGGCTGTGATGGTATGATGGTATTTTATTCCAGGGGGAAAAACAAACAAACTTTTTGAACTTTTTAAAAATCTATGAGATATTATAAATAATATTATAAATATAGAAAAATGTTTTTTATTTAAAATATTTACTATTATTTCTCCCTAATTTGTACTCACCAGCTGTGCATCCTGGCTTGTTTCAACTTCTGTCACCACCCACAGGGAGGGTGTCTTCAGATTCAATAATTTCACAAGCTGCAGGATACACAGCCTGCACTGTGGGTTTAGCACTGATTGGAGGAGAGGTGCAAACATCAATCTGTGCTGTATTTATCATCACATCACATAGACAGAAAAAAATAATTTCATAAAGTTTTTTGTTTTTTTTCTAGGTTTGTAGGCCTATAGATTTGTAGCATGGCAAACCATGATTCCCTGCGTTTGTGATTCAAACGTCATAGAAAAGTTATCTTTGTGTCCGAAATCGCTCCCTATCCACTAAATAGTGTACTATTTAGGGTGTTGGCCCTTTTGTAGTGGTGTCCGAATTCATTCCCTACATCTCGTTCCCTACATTTGTTCACTCATTCTTACCCACAATGCAATCTGATCGACCCCTATTTCCCATAATCCAACGCGGAGACGGCGGCAGAGTTCAAAATTATTATTTTTTTTTTTTTTGTTTGCCTCCGGACTCCAGGACACTGACAAAAAGAACCCTGCGAAAATGTGTGCTCTTGCACTTGTGTTGGCAGTTTACTTTCTACAATTTTTTTGTTATATATATGTATATAACAGTAGTATTTTCATTCTGTTCAATTATATTGTTATGAAAAATTAAATATATAGATAAACATGACAAGTCTTTCTATCATTAATGTAATAAGCATAACAAATGAACAGTAGCAAAAAGATTAATTGTATTATGATTTGTTTTTTATTAATGCAATATAATTTAATGTAAGTAAAAAATTTAAATTTCATATAAAAAAATTATATTTTTATAGATTTATAGGAATTTACGTCAGCATCTGAAATCGCTCACTCATTTAGTTCACTCACTGCTGAAATTTAGTGGCCTCACTGCCATTCGCTATATAGGGAATAGTGAATGAGTGAACAAGTGGGCGATTTCAGACACTAGGTCTCTATTGGCATATCCATTGCATAATAAACCAACGCATCAGTAAAGGGTAACAGTAACCCTACTTCATATGATTAGCTGTTTAAAATCTTTGCTATTAAATTTTTAAAAATTACATTAGAAAGTTTGATGGAAGAGTTGGCTTTTCTGTCATGCATTTGAAAGAGATTTTCAGATCAGATAATGAAGTCTGATTCTTCTGGCTGGCTTATTATTACTACTAGTCTAACACATTTTCTTTTCCCATGTATACTTCAGAAGGTAGCTTTTTTTTCTTCTTCTTTCCAAATGAAATAAGCCTGCTGAATCTATAAAGGGCCACTACATTTTAAGATTCCATGGTACTTCTCCATCTTACAAAAAGAGTACGATCATGATTCTTAATTAATTAGTAATTGTCAACTATACGCTGCTGGTGATACACAGTTATACATCTCTGTGAAACCTGGTGACATCAGGACAACATCCGTCTTACTTGAGTGTATCTCTGACATCAAAAATTGGATGTCCTTAAATTTTCTGCAATTAAACTCTGATAAGACAGAAATGTTGATAGTGGACTCTCAGCAACAAATTGATTTATCAAAAATATATTTGGGGGACTTAACTCCTAAGTTGGGTGTTATTTTTGATTCTACTTCAAGTTTCGAGTCGCATATGAAAATGATTGCAAAAGTGTGTATTTATCATCTAAGAAACATTGCCAGAATTGGATTATTTCTGTCTTTATCTGATGCTGAAATAGTGATCCATGCTTTTATTTCATGTAGACTGGACTACTGTAATGCACTTTTTTCTGGACTTTCTAGCCAAGCTTTATTAAGACTGCAGCTTGTGCAAAATGCAGCTGCATGGGTCCTTCCCAAAACCAAAAGAAGGGCACATGTAACTCCTGTACTTGCTTCTCTGCATTGGCTTCCAGTGAAATATAGAATTGATTTTAAACTCTCAGAGTTGTTGTCTCTTTATCAGCCTCAGCGTGTATTGAGGTCGACTAACAGTGGCCTCCTCTGTATTCCGAGGCTGAGGCTTGGGAGGAAAGGAGAGGTTGCTTTCTGTGTAAGTGCTCCGCAACTGTGGAACTCTCTCTCCGACCATGTCAGAGGTTCACCTACAGTAGCTACTTTTAAATCTAGGCTTAAGACCTATTTTTATAGCTATTTGCTATTTAGCTATTTGATTGTGTATATTGTTGTTTTTAGTTCTTTTTTAAACTATGTCTTTTTTGCTTTCTCTTTTTGCAAGATATGATGTGTCTTTTTTTAATGCTGTTTTATAAACTTCGACTTTGATCTTTGTGTTCTGTTACCTTCCTATTTGTTTTTTGTGCAGCGCCTTGAACCTTGTTTTCTATCAGGCAAGATAGAAGAAGAAAGGCTCCCCATCTGGGATCTCATTATACAGCGTTGCCTGGTAAATTGTTTCATATTAAATCTCTATTAGAAACATATTAAATATATGAAATAAACATGAATATATATTTTTGGTACATGTTTTTTTTTTCCACTTATGGCTGGAGGAGGGAATTGATTGCAATTTATTTGAATGCAATTTTTAAATAAAAAAATATTTGCTAAACGAATTTACTTAAATTTAATCAATTTTCCATCATCCATCAATTTTTGTTTTGTTTTTGTTTACACCAGTGATTCCGACAAACAGGAAACAATGTCTTTTTTTATTAATTAAATTTAATTCAATTATTAAAAACATATTTTGAGGGTAGATTTGTTTTTGTTTAGGATCTTCTGTTGCGCGCTGAAATTAGCCTTCCTTTGGTTTAAGTTTTAAGTGTAGATGCAGAGGTGTCAAAATTATTCTTAAATAATCATAAATTCAATCATGTATGAGCTGGATATGACGAGCAACATTACATACATATTACAACATTACTGATTTTATTATTATTTCTCCTTGGACTTTGTGAGAATAAAAGAGAAGACGAGAAACAAAAACAGCATCTTCAGGAAGAAATGAAGACAGAAAAGCCACCCACTCAGACTGATCCTGGACAGCCCCAGACACTTTGTTAAAAGAAGTGTGTGTCGCACCAATCAAATCAAATTGCAGAAGTTTTTGATCTTGCATCACGTATATTTGCTACATTAAAGACTGACCACAGAACCTCTGCTCAAACTTTTACTGCATATCTGAAGTGAATAAAACATTTCTTGTGGACAATAGCAAAGAAAGGGGCTCTATGCATTACATTTTTGTTTTGCGGGGCTAGTGATGCTGTACAGATATATATGTAATGATTGCCTTTTCTTTGTTTCGTTGTTTGACCCAAATGTATTATGCCATGTCGGTGTTGAGCATGGGCCAATGTATGCTAAATCATTCAATGTAAATTTAAACTTAAAAAAACGTATATATGTTACTCTTGCCTTGACTCTATTCTTCCATTTCCTCAGTTGGGTTCAACCTGTTCCTAGTGGCTGCCCACGAGTTTGGTCACTCTTTGGGACTGTCCCACTCTGCTGAACGTGGTGCCCTCATGTACCCTATTTACTACACGGACCCTCAGAGTTTGTCCCTGCACAAGGATGACGTCATGGGAATCCAGTTTCTCTACAGTTAGGTTAAGTTTACTGATGATCAGTAAAAATCATACTGTAGTCTCTCATAATGCATCATTACAAATCAGTGTGTAAGACACAGTACATCCATTAGCTCACCTGTCAGGTAACTGTGATCACCAGGCCCGAACCTCAACCCTGACCCTGTGCCCCCAACAAATCCAAACGTGTGTGACCCCAACCTTGTTCTGGATGCGGCAACAGCATGGGGAAATGTAAAGCTGTTTTTCAAGGACAGGTATCAATAAAGACAATCAAAAACATCTGGTTAACAATCACACAACAGGGATTACTTATAATTGTTATTTGTTTGTAAGAATTTATTGTCTTACATGGTCAAATATTTTGAATCCTACACTGTGTGATTATCCTACACTGTGTGATACACGTAGTTACCATTAAAGCGGTTAACATGTATATATCCAGACATCATTAATTTGATATAATGTATTTTAAAAAGTACTACATTTTATACATTTTATATGCAGTTATTTGTTTACCTATTATTTTGTTGGGGACCCCCTGGGTATTTTCTCCCCCCCCCCCCCCCAAATTACTAATTTATTACATTTAATTCAGATGCTGTATTTCTGTCTACTGTTACGTACATTTTGAATTGACTCAAATGGCAAAAAATATCAATACTAAGACATTAAACAGCATTTTGTAGAATGGGGGTTTTTACAACAGCAAACATGATTGTTGCAAATAGAATTTCAGGGCATCCAAAAGACCATAATTCAATTCCTGATTGTTCAGTGAACTTAAACGTCTATTTTTCAGGTTCCTCTGGCGTAGTTCCCCTCAAAGCACAAAGCTGTCACTACTCATAATCAACAGCTTCTGGTCAGAAGCTCCCAACAACATCGATGCTGCCTATGAGAACAGCAAGACCGGCAGTCTGTTTCTCTTCAAAGGTGACAGAATGATGTCTTTGCAGAAGGTGGTGGGTGAAGCATCAAAGTTCTGGTAATGCTCACTCAGTCAAATGTGATTAATACCAGGCCAACACCGTATCCTGCTTCTGCAACAAGCACCAGATAGTTGACTGCTCTATTTGACATAATTGTGGCTTGCTACTCTAAAAAAACTGTTTAGAGTAGCCTATTTTTCAATCTCTTTGATGGTGTAATAATCATAGCAGTCTGTACGTACACTTACACTTCTGCTGTAACTTTGGGGAGCGACTGGCCAGCTAGTTAAAGAAACTGACAAATGCAGGTCTGGAGGGGAGAGAAAGGACGTTTATAAAGTTGGCTTTGTTTCAGCTATGTGTTTTATAGTTTACAAATCATAATTTTTCAAATACTCTTTTTTGGTGTGTGTGAGCCTGGTGTTTGATATTTCATAATGTGAACATCCACCGTTAGCAAGCTAGCTAGCTACATAATATACACAACTAAACCTCCTGGCTACACTACTTAACAACTACTTGGCTAGGAATGTACACAAAAATAAATTGTCTGACACTGAAAGACGTAAAAGTTAGCAATATAAAAAATATTACCGAAGTTTGCATGAACTATTTAATACTGTGGCGTAATCATATTCTTAGTAAGATTGGTTACATATGTGTAACACTAGCGGACATCTGGGTACAGCCACTGGTTGTGTATCTGACTTTTATCATGGTACATTGCTTCTTCTGTTAAACATTGAATGTTCAATGTTCTCTTGGTATACAGATCAAAAGGTCTGGGCCTTCTCTGGCTACAATGCCGTGGTAGGATACCCAAAGAGCATCACCAGTTTTGGTCTGCCGAATAGTGTCACAGAAAATCACAGCTGCTGTTTATGATAAAGACTCTGGAAAGACGCTGTTCTTTGACAACAAGAACTACTACAGGTTTGTGGAACCAACAAATTCATAGCAAACACTTAGCAATTACAGTTGCTGCAACAAGAAATGAAAGGTTTGGATATTGAGTGTTGTAATTCTTTTAATGAGTCGCAGTCACATTCCTTGGATTACTTCTACAGCTATGATGAGAATGCAAAAAAGATGGACAAAGGATACCCCAAACTTGTAGCCAAGGTATTCCCAGGAATGAACGGGGAATTGGGAGCCCCTGAATTTGTTTTAGTATTTAGTTTTTGTTGTCTCAACTTCCTACTTAAACATTTGCACACTAAATATTTTATTTAATATAATATGGAATATATGAGACCTTTGGGAGACTCCTTACTATTAATCCAGTAAAACTTTCCCCTCCAAGACGAATTGGGGATCAGCAGTTTTATAACCCCCTGAACAGCGATTTAATCTATCTAATCTAGTTACTAAAACATACCTTTTTGCATATTTTTATATCCTTATATACTTTACTTTACATACCATTTACTCCTATTTACCATTTGCTCCTTTTTTATTTCTGCAGGATTGACCAACTTTTATAGTGGACTTAACATGTATAAATTCAATAAACAAAATAAACTGCTCCGTGTGTTGAAGACCAGTTACTTCCTAAATTATTAGACATGTCAATTCAGTTCAAAACTGCAGTAAGGTCCAGAGGACTTGTGTCTGAGCATTAGTTGAATGGCATTTAAACAGTCAATATATATAAATTTCCCCCCTTGGTAATTATTGGTGATGGATTTAAGAAAATAATCTGAATAAATCTTTATTTTCTCTGTGTACTGTTTACTGTTTTGTTTATGCACATCATCACAGGTGGAAAAGGGTGGAGGGAGTCTCACGCGACCCCCAATCCACTTGCTGTTATACACGGTGCCAAATTTCTCATTAATTCCTACTTTCGTGGTTCATGCTCAGTGTCTCTCATATCAATATGGAGCCAATTGTCTCCAGTCTGCTAGGAATTTTTGTGTTTTAATCCCACAATATTTTTCTCAACCTCTATAATGGCTTGTTAACTTAATGATTTTTTTTTCTCATGTCCAAAATTGCTCAGCCTGATATTATCAGAACAAGTTGTGTTGGTTTGGAGAAACAACTACAAAAAAGGCGTACTTAAAATGGGGGGGACCTATAAAAACATATAAAAAGTGCTATAATTCCTACACCGTTCACCTGATTTGGATGTAAATCCCCTCAAATGGTAAAAACAAACCCCCCCAAAAAAAAAAAATTATATATATACCGATCAGCCATAACATTATTACCACCTGCCTAATATTGTGTAGGTCCCCCTTTTGCCGCCAAAACAGCCCTGACCTGACGAGGCATGGACTCCACTAGACCTCTGAAGGTATGCTGTGGTATCTGGCACCAAGACGTCAGCAGTAGATCCTTTAAGTCCTATAAGTTGCGAGGTGGGGCCTTCATGGATCGGACTTGTTTGTCCAGCACATCCCACAGGAATTTGGAGGCCAAGTCAACACCTTGAACTCATTGTTGTGTTCCTCAAACCATTCCTGATGCTTTGTGGAAGGGCGCATTATCCTGCTGAAAGAGGCCAATGCCATCAGGGAATACCATTGCCAAGAAAGGGTGCACATGGTCTGCAACAATGCTTAGGTAGGTGGTACGTATCAAAGTAACATCCACATGAATGGCAGGACCCAAGGTTTCCCAGCTGAACATTACCAAAAGCATCACACTGCCTCCGCCTTCTTCCCATAGTGCATCCTGGTGCCGTGTGTTCTTCTGGTAAGCACCGCACATGCACCCGGCCATCCACGTGATGTAAAAGAAACCGTGATTCATCAGACCGGGCCACCTTCTTCTATTGCACCCCACAAGAGCGTTGGAGATGCTCTGACCCAGTGTTCTAGCCATCACAATTTGTCCCTTGTCAAAGTCGAAACTATCAGTTTAATTCACTTCACCTGTCAGTGGTCCTAATGGCATGGCTGATCGGTGTATGTTTAAGTTTTTGGGACTAAATTCAGAACACAGTATCAAATATTTATCAAATAGTTTCTATGGTTAAGCTGTCGAAATTTAGCTTCCTTGCAGATAGTTTACCACAGAGTTTTCAAACTGGTGACTCAGCAGAACATTACTCAATGCACACGGAGGCTCAAGGAGCATATAAGCAAGCCTGGGTATGTAGAACCAACACACAACCGAGAATAACAACTTCAGGAAGACATGAAGACCTTCAGACTTTGCATCTTCCTCAATTTTGTGATAGCCGGCCACTGCATTCCAATATCTCCATCTACTGATAAAAAACAAGATGAGGTCATGGCCGAGGTAAGGAATGAATTATTCTATTCTTCTCCTTCAGCCCCCCAGTCAATGCAATTATCGATTGATAGGTTTCAGTAGCCGTCAATCTGCTATACCTGCTGTATTCCTCCTGTAGGCTTACCTAAAGAGGTTCTACAATCTGACAGACCAGAATTTGCCTGGTGTACGACGAGGCACAAACCAGCTAAGCACGAAGCTTAAGGAAATGCAGAAGTTCTTTGGACTTGAGGTAACTGGAACACTGGACTCAGACACAGTGCAGCTTATGAAAAAGCCGCGCTGTGGGGTCCCTGACATGGCCAATTATGCCACGTTTCCCGGGAACCTCAAATGGCCAACCAACAAGCTGACCTACAGGTGAGAGTTTGCTGTGTGTGAGGAGAAGAGGACAAAGGTGGTACCTGATGATGAGAGATGGTTGTTTTGTTTTCCAGAATTGTGAACTACACTCCGAATCTGCCAGTCTCTGAGGTGGACACTGCTATAATGAAAGCCCTCCAGGTCTGGGCGAAGGTCACCCCACTGCGATTCACCCGTATTGACAGCGGCACTGCGGACATCATGATCTCCTTTGCCCAGGGAGGTAAGGGTAGAAGTGCCGCTCACTAGTGCCTTCCATAGCATTTTAATCTGGTTGTCATAACATGGATTGGAATATAAATTATCAAACAAGATTGTATATCTTGGAGAAATAAATGATATATTTTGTATATGTAATGTAATATGTAAATGCTGCTGTACAGGAGGCAAACGAGAACATCGTAACATAGAGTTACAGGAGGAAAACGAGAACATCGTAATATAGAGTTGCAGGACGCAAACGAGAACATTGTAATATAGAGTTGCAGGAGACAAACAAAAACATCGCAATATAGAGTTACAGGAGGAAAACAAGAACATCGTAATATAGAGTTACAGGAGGCAAACGAGAACATTGTAATATAGATATGATACAATTCCTTTCTTACTTTTTAACATAAGGCATGTATTCACAGAAACTTCCAGTGATTTGTATCACATTTTAATTAACATATGTAACATAGTTTATAAATAAAATATACAGTAGATTCGATTAAAATAATATGAATATTTATTTCACAGTTTGAAATCAAATCCATTAAAAAAAATGTTCATATTCAATTAGCAGACCCCCATTTATATAAAATATCATGACATTTGCACTCGAGCCAGGTATTTTCCAAGGCAAATCTGATTAAGTTACAACAACAGTGCCCTTTCTGTGATTAAAACCTGCAATGCTTAAGTCTGCGTATTGTTTGTCTATAGTGATTGGTCTACTGTAAAATCCATTAATGGGACAATAATATTAAGCACAAGATAAAAATTTAATCATT
This sequence comes from Hiodon tergisus, assembly GCA_025775045.1. Taxonomy (NCBI): domain Eukaryota; kingdom Metazoa; phylum Chordata; class Actinopteri; order Hiodontiformes; family Hiodontidae; genus Hiodon; species Hiodon tergisus. Next base: position 4,687 of record JAOVYW010004859.1, on the reverse strand, counting down.
TATGAGGGTTGTTTTCCTTTAGAATTTTGTGCTTGCCTTGTAGACCATACAGATGGCTATCCTTTTGATGGGCCAAGGGGTACTTTGGCTCATGCCTTTGCACCTTCAACTGGCATTGGAGGTGATGCCCATTTTGACAAAGATGAGACCTTTACCTCCCGCACATCGAATGGTGAGCTGTCCTGCTGCTTAAACGTTTTACCACCATTGCTAGGTGAACAGAAAACACGAGTAAATGCAAGTCTCTCATAGGATCTCAAATGGGAAAATCATTTTTTCATATTTAATGTTCATGTTTTAGTGAAGCTGTACCTGTACTGTCTGCATTTTCTAGTAAACTGACCCTGATACAAGTGTGTACTAAATTACTGTATTCATACATTTAAATGCAAAAAACAAAACACAGTTATGGAATTTTTGCCTTATTTGCTTCCTCTGCCTTCACTGTAGGGTACAACCTCTTCCTGGTGGCTGCCCATGAGTTTGGTCATGCCATGGGACTGTCCCACTCCAACGACCCTGGTGCTCTCATGTACCCTATTTACAGCTACACAGACCCTGACAGATTCTCCCTGCCCCTGGATGACATCAGGGGAATACAGTCTCTCTATGGTTAATTTACACTTTGTAAACAATAGAAAGCCATGATCTACTTTTCTGAGGTGATTCAAGATCGATTGCCTCACATGTTGGGTATTTATTATGATCAGGCCCAAACCCTGATGTGAGCCCAGTACAGCCTGACCCAACACCCTCAACAACTCCCAACATCTGTGACCCCAACCTGGTCCTGGATGCAGTCACAACTTTGCATGGAGAGAAGCTGTTTTTTAAAGACAGGTATTAGCAGATGTACTAAACGGAAAATTTCAACAAACATCAATTTCTTTGTCTAGTAAACAGTAATGAATAGCATGTTTGTTTGTTGACTGAGCTAAAAATATCCTATCTATAACGTTGCAGAAGTGCGACATATGATGAAATATGATGTCCTCTATATTACGTTGTGGTGGCTCATCTTTTTCCTTGTATGAATGGAATGCCAGGGTTGCTAGTCGAGGAATAAGCACACCAGATAGCCTGCATTTGGCACATTAAATAGCAAGAAATTACTCTCTTTACAGTATATACAATTGTTAATCTAAATGTGTCCTCTGACATAAAGAATGTCCAGAATTTCAGAGATGATAAAACAGCATTACCTCATCCACGGTAGTGTAGTGACCTTTTTTTTTTGTTATAGGTTCTTCTGGCTCAGTCACCCCAAAATCAACCAGCCAGAGCAAAAACTCATCACCAGCTACTGGCCTGATGCTCCCAACAACATTGGTGCTGCCTATGAGAACCTCAAGACAGACAGGGTGTTCCTCTTTAAAGGTGAGAGGCATGCATATATATATATATATATATATATAAACGGTCAGGCCATGGGATATGCATGGGTTTTTCCATGGCAGACTGTGTTGACACTGAACACCTACATTCTGTGTTAGACCTACAGTGGATGTTCTCTTGGTTTACAGATCAAAAGGTCTGGGCTTTCTCCGGCAAAGACATAATGGCTGGATACCCAAAAAGCATCACCAGTATGGGTCTGCCAAATACAGTCAAGAAGATCACTGCTGCCTTTTACGATGAAACGTCTGGAAAGACGATGTTTTTTGACAACAAGTACTATTACAGGTTTGAGCAACCAATAAATACCAGCACAGCCTTGTTAGTCATTTTAAGTGGCAATTGCTAACTAAAGCAATTGCAAGTGTTGCAACGTGAAACAATTATAACAAGGTTTAAACGGTTTAAGTATGTAGAAAGGTTGAGTCACATTTCCATTTCCTTACCACGCCTTTCCAAATACTATTTTAGCTATAACGAGGCCACAAAGAGGATGGACAAGGGCTACCCCCAACTTGTAGAGAGGGGGTTTCCAGGCATACGAGGAGATGTCACTGCTGCCCTTCAAATCAAGGGTAAGTTACAAACGGCATCAATGTTCTCAAGCCAGGGTGAAGTCAGACCATGGATTTTGCTTTAGTATTTCTTTTAAAACTTTTTTCCTCACTTACTATCCGTCTAACATTTGGCCAATTCTATTTTCAGAGTATACCTACCTCTTCAGTGGGACAGATATGTACGAATTCAGATACGGAAGACTTTCGCGTGTGCTGAAGACAAACTACTTCCTTCACTGTTAATCTATGTTTCTCTAGGTGCTGTTCTTAAGATAATGTTAATTGTTGATTTATTGAATTTGTTGATGTTTTAAATTTTAATGGTGGTTGCCAATAGTTTGATATTTTTAATGTGTTTTAGCAAAACTAATACAAATAATTCATGGTTTAGTGGTTTCATCGGTTTGCTTTCACTTGTATTTCCAAACTTATGAAACATTGTGTATATGGATTTTTAAACACAAAAGTTTCAGTTTTAAATAAATTTTCTCAGCTAAAATTAACATCAGCATGTCATCACGGTAGAGGTTCTCCAACAATGTTCTCTTTCTTGCTAGATTTGTTTAATTTTTTCAATATTTTTGGCTTCAGTTTATTTTTCAATTAAGTTCCTTGATCCCCATTCAATTCTACTGCTTTAACATTTCAGCTTTTTTTTTTTTTATGGTGGCCCTGAAGTACAAAACACAAATACAAATCTTAAAACAGGATTCTAAAAAAGCAAAGGATTCTACATCATGTGATCTATGGGAGATATGTTCAAATATAGTGTGCAGTACATTTGCATAGTGTGTACAAAAACTGATTATCATTTTAGAAAAATTGTGAAATGGACAAATTCCAATATGGCAAAATATGGCACACGCATGCAAAAATATTCAGCATGAGAATAAAGATTGCACTGTTTAAAGCTGTGTTTTATTTTTTCTTTCTAATCTTTACTGGGTTAATTTGATTATTGTAAAGGAATTTAAATTTAACAAAATACAAAACTAATGTCCCTCAGATTCATAATTTCTCTCTCAATTAGGAGGAATGACACATGTCTAAAGTGATCTGAGGTTGGACTTTGAGTTTGACATAAGGTATCGGCCTGGCGTGGCTGACAAAAATACAGACCTTCTTTCCAGATTGCCCAGAGGGAGTGGTGGTGTGCACCGGGTGGGTTCGGGCCGCAGACGGGCCTGAAGTGAAAGAAGCAGCAGCCCAATGATGGGAGATCATTCATCAGGGGGAGATAGGGCTTTAGGCGGTGGCTGAACTTTTGAGTGAGGGGGAGTGGTCCAGGCTTCCCAGCCCTAAGATATTACATGGTGGAGAGACTTCAGATAAAGAGGGCCTTGGATGGGTGGCCGTGGATGGGAGGTGGACAGCTGTCTGGATGTGGAGAGTTGACTGCACTCCCTGTCTTTGGGTAAAAGCTGGCCTTAAGGTGAGAGCCCCCCTTATTCCCCTCTCCACTGCCTATTTGCTGGAAAAGACCACCTATTCATTGGGGACCCCAGAAAAACCCACATGTACCAGCATGTGTTGACTTATCTTTTTTCAGGGGAACAGTGCCCATAAAAGGCCTGACAGCCGTCACGGCCACAGTCAAGGCCATGTGGAAGGCTGTGGTTCTCCACTGGGGGTGCACAGAGAGGCTACTTGCAGACTTGCATGACTTAATCAAAAAGACAGTAGGCTATCTTACTCTCCAAAAAATTCAGTGTCATGTGATTAGATTGTCAACTCCATAGAAACGGTAAAGTGTTACACATAATGAGAGTGAACTTCAGTTCAGTTAAATTTATTCTGCTTCAACTTGTTGTTCTCTGATAAATAATAAAAGTTTTGTTGAACTTTACACAATCCAGAAGCCTGTCTTTATAATATAATGATTAAATAGCCTAAGACCATAATTGGAAGTTGTTAGCTTGTTCACTAGCTAGTACATTACTGTTGTGGCTAACATATTAATACTATTTATATTTTCCTAATGCTTTTTCCAAGGGTTTGTATTTCAGTTTTGTAACCATCTATTCATTTAATTGTTAGCTCTATCAACAATATCTTTACCCAGCGATTTTGTTTTTTTAGTTTCCATCTGTCGAAAACAGCCTTTTTAAGTAGTAGCGTGTATTTTCTAATTTAGCATTATGTTTTATAATTATAATTTATATAATGTGACAGATGTTGCAGGTGAATTGCTCCATTTGATATTTGTCTCCAAAGCTGAATAAATTAATTAATTAAAATTCTGATTGACTATAATGAAAGAAATCGTAAAAGTGTTCATTTAAAAACACAGAAAATAGTAAAGCCAAATTTACAGTTTATTGCAACAAAGTAAATCGAATTTCACATTCCAAATTTAAATAAAAACATAAGGGTTCATTCAATGACTGCAAAAATATAAAAATGAAACATTACAATATGTTATTACTCTTTTTAATACAAGTGCACAGTAAATATCAATAATAATAAAAACCCTGAGTTCTTTGTCCAAATGGGAATTTAATATTGAAATATATTTTGGTCTTCATTTTCATAATTCCAGCAATGTCTAACATGGCAGCAAGTCATTGGTCTTCAACATACGCAGGAGTCTCTTGCTTGTGTAGTGGAATTCATATACCCTTTCTCCACTGAAAATGTAAGTAAGACCTGAAAAATAGTGTTGGGTAAGCATTAGAAAGAGATTTGATTGTAAAAAAAAAAAAAAAAAAAAAAAAAAAGTTTTTTTTAAAACAGTA
>JAOVYW010004855.1:0-12763 GCA_025775045.1 Hiodon tergisus | reverse complement strand
GAGGATCAAGACTTCACAATCTGCAATGCTTCAGTACTCAGTCAAGTGTGTGTGTGTGTGTGTGTGTGTGTGTATGTGTGTGTGTCTGTGTGTCTGTGTGTGTGTGTGAGTGTGATCATCTGTATTTACATACAATATAATCCCAATGAGAATCACCAGTGAACTGAAGAGGTCCAGTTCCAGTCAGATACAGCATTCTTGGACCAGAACGTCAGGTAGCAGGGACATTCTCGAGTGGTACGATGACACAAAAATGAAAAACTTAGAGCTAGATGATTAACGTTGCGCACGTTTCTTCATTTAACCCATTGAGGACTTTCTGGCCTTCGTCACTTCCCTGTTCTGCTCCAGCGGGTGACGTGATTAATAATTAGAGAACTGCTGCAAGAACAAACTCATCAGCCTCTCTTTTTACAACAGTCTCTCTTTTTAAAAGTCGGTGGGAGTCCCCTGAGTGACTTTTCAAAACTCTGTCCAGATATGAGTATGATGCAGTTCTGGAAGAGGGGTAGGCAGAGCACACAATCTCACATAGGTATAGCATGGGGAGAAAGTGCAGTTCATCCAGCAGTGTGGGCAATGAGGAACACTTTATAAAAATCCAGACATCTTTGCACACAAACTTGTATATCCGCTTGCCAAATTGCAGTGCAAGCGGACAGGCCTAACGCTACGACTATAATACATTTACTATGGAAGCATAGAAGTTTCAGTGTGCATTACTCAAAGCCCCCGCTTTTAGACTAAATTGTAAAAGTGGAATGGTCCCCTGAAAGCTCCTCAAAGCCCTTATCTCAATGTCATTAAATCTGTATGGGACTGTTGGAGTGTTGGAGTGAAGTGGAAAATTTTTTACTCAAAGTACCCCAACAGCTGATTTAATCATCTATCTAATTGTGTTGAGGTAACTAGGGGAGGAAAGGACCTGATCACACCCAAAGGTGGTTTTATTGCCGAGGGCTTAAAACAAATGGTAATAAAGCTCCAAACATTGGGCCAAATTTTTTCCTCTCCCTCTATGTACTATTGAAACCCACAAAAAGATCTGACCTCATTCAATTTTAAAAATACTGAAAATTAGGCAGGGGGCAAATCTTTTTTCATGGTATTGTACGTTTATTTTTGGATCAACTTTAAGGCGGTCTCAGCACTTTCGATGAAAGGTAATCTACAGTTAATTAATGTTTAATGAGTACCTAATGAAGATCTGTGTTCAACATGGGTAAATAAAGTTTTTTTAATAAAGAATTTTACATGCTGCAATAATTAATTCCTTAGTCTTCTCCTCCGCATTTATATACAATTAACAACATAGAAGCTGGAGTTCTTGTGTAAATTTGTTGTTAATATTTGACAACCTCAGCATTTTGTTTGTTTTTTTGTTTTGTAGAATAAGGGAATATGAAAGTGGCCTTGTAAATCAGAGAACATCGAACTGGGACAAGGCTCTGAAGTGTAGTGTGTATTTTCATTGAGCACCATGTGAGTATTGTTGGTTAATTATCTTTCAAAATATAGAAGAGATTAATCCCTCGTTTCTATGCACATGTACTGACGTACAGTCTATCTATAAATATATGGAAAACAATTCATTAACTGAGGCAGTACTGAGACTAAATGTGCAAGTTATTTTAGATGGTGGTTTCGTTGACCAATGCAGAACGTTTCTGGAGGACTGTGCTCGTGAATAGGAAAAAAACATTAATTGTTGTATTATTTTTTATTTAGATCTTTCTGCATCTTTTTTGCTGAAAAGACCAGCTAGAAAAGTCTTTCTGTGTGACCTAGGAGAGTGGATTAATCAATTGTGTTAGTGGGTGTAATGCAAACAGACAACTGTGTTTTATGTGTACATGAGCGGAGAATCTGACGGTTGTAAGTTTTAATCCCGGGTAGGCTGTTCTTGTTGTACCAATAAGCACAGTGTTATGTAAATATCATGCAAATACAGAACTGGTGCAGAGCAATATTAATTTATCTTTTATATAATTGACTGAGGAGGCAATCTGATCGTGGGCATGGGTATGTATTCTCAACTAGGTCATGAAGGAATAGTGCTGTAAAGTGATGTGATATAAAGACCAGTGCAGTAGGAAATAATCAAGGTGCTGTGTCTAACAAAGGCAATTTTATGCCTATTGCTGGATTGGAGAAACCAATGGATGTTTCCTGGGCCATGTCTATGTGAAGTAATCCTACAATTTCATTTTAATATCCTCTTACAAACACTCAACAAGTATGTTTCAAAAAAATAAAATAAAAACCAATCTGAAGAGTGCGAGGAACCTTGGGATTGACAGTGCTCAAGTGCTGTATTTGAAGGAATTAATTTGGTTCATTAAGCCCTTCATAGCTCTTTGATCCAAACCTATGCAGAGGAAACCTATTCTCAGGCAAAATCCTGCTAATATAGGATTCTGGCATGGAAATGATGAATTAGCTTTGGCTTTCCGGGGTCTGCAAACGAGCACCGCAATGCAGGGAGTCAGGTGACTCTGCAGGGTTTGGACAGAGCTGACCACAGTAACCCTTGGTATTTGTGTGGCAGGCGAATGATGACTGGCCCACGGCCACCCCTTAATGAAGCGAGTGGGGGACAGGGGAAGTGACATGCTCCAAAGACAACTCTCGCCCTCTTGCCCCTTCTTACACGAGGTGTCACCTGTTCCTGTACAAAGGCATAATCTAATTTAAAAGGCTCAGCTCATGATGGCGGTTCTTAGCTCAAAACATCAGAATAAGATATTGAAAAAATAGAAAAAATTTAATGGTCCCCACCCCCTCCTCAAAGTCCTATGTCGTTTGAATGTTCAGTTCCAACACAATGCGATTGGCAATAATGCTATAGTGCCTGCTTTTGAGGGAGAAGTTGGAAGCTCTGATGTCATTTCAATTAAACGAACATCTGTAGAGATCAGAGCAAACCAAGTTTTTATTTTTTTGCTTTTTGCTTTGTTTTTCTTTGTTTGCTTATTTATTTTAACGAAAGGTCAGTTTTCAAACAAGGAATTGATGCAATCATAGGTTGCCAAATGAATATGCAAATTTTGCCATCTCTGTGGCTCCACGGTCCAATGCCTTGCAGGTGGCTTAATGACATTCAACCCACTTGCACATCCTGAGATTAACATTGAGGAAGATCCAGAATTCAGTGGCCCCTAGACTGAAACTGATGTCCATGTCAGCACCGAAACTGGCCAAGCCCAAAACTACCCAAGCCCAAGATTGATTGGAAATCCGGTTTCAAACGTTCCGTTTTCCTTGACTCCAGACCTGCTAGCGCCAAGCCACACAGACTAGGTAACTAGCTACCCAGTTAACTGCTGGAATTGCTATTAAAACAGTCGGGCAAACTGGCTATATCAACCACATCTTTAAATATGTACTTCTAGCTAGCTTGAACAGATATTAAATCTTTTTTAATGACCTGTACATTTATCTCTGTTACAAGATTAAGCTCTCACTTGGAATACCCCCAATGATATTCCCCATTTAAAAACAAGATTTAAAGAAAGATCCTATATGGCAGAAATCATGAATTAACTAAAGCCTACTTAATGGCAGCCATTACACCTACGTTTTGCTGTCTCAAAAAATAAAATAAAATTGGGTCACTTTATGGGTGTATTAAAAGAATATAAAATGCATTAAATGTTACTGACCTACTTCATTTTGGTGGTGACTTGAAGTAATACAACCTAAAGCAATGTAATCTTTTGATCTAATGGCCTTCCATTTGCAATTGAGGGACCCTGAAAGCAATTGTCCAACATGGCTCTAATACTAGGGGTGTGATGTGTTTTATAACCTCCTGCTCAAGGCCGTTTCCATTCTGAGGCAAAACTTGCACGGCTGTGACAACAGATAATTGCAGCGTTATGTAAAAAAACACTGACTGCACCTGGATGAAATGTGACATTGCTCATTGAATTCATGTTAAACACTCGAGTAATGGTAGTTTGGGCTTTAGGAGTGCTCTAGGTGTCGTAACCAGGAGGTTTGCCACTAATCCAAAGCGAAACTGTGTCAGGTATGTAATATCCTCTAGATAACATCCAAACTTCATTTTCAACGGACAACGTGGACAAGCGCACTAAACTTAGGGTCTCAAAAACAATTCACTTCCTCAATTTAAATGAATAACGAACCCGTTATTGATAGCACAGTTTAAGTAATTAAACCAAACTAACAGTACTGGCAAGAAATAACTTGGTTCTTCACCTTATTCTTGCAATTTCCTCATGCCAGAAGTGGTTTTGGATGCTGTAATATCCACTAGTTACAAGCAGAAATTCCTCACATAAAATTGAATGTCTTGGGGAATCATGCTCTGCAGAATGAGTTGCAGCCTGGCTTTGTGGCTTGTTTAACCAGTCAAAAGCAGAGTCCTGTGGGGATCTAAATATAGATCCCTGCATTTTGACCCTGACTGACCCTAAGATGAACATACAAACGCAGCTCGGTCTGAGGGTCGTTCGGAGCTTTTTGATTACTCAAGTGGGATATTCCTTGGGCCTATCGGTTTAATCTTGCCCTCTGGTTTTAGACCTCCACATTGTTAGAGCTATTTTTCATGTAACACATTTTCCAAGATAAAGACATTAATGCTACGAATGGTCGGGCAGCGTTTCTCAACAACTGGACTGGAATTGTAAAAATTCAGCAGCTACATAATCAGTGGTTGTTGTATAACAGTTGTCATGGAAATTTCTCAAAAAAAGAATTGCACCAATAATAATGTTAAGTTTCATCAGGTGAGAGTTCATCTGATATTTATTGAACTCCAGTACAAATGTTTCTGTCCTCTTTGGGACAGCCAAAGGACTTATAAAATCATGTGGAAAAACAACAGTTCTTAAAGCATTTTAACTTCAAACATTGATTGGTTACATTTCTTCTACATAAATGAGTCCCCCTCTCCTGATTGGTTACTTGACATTTGCAGAACAGTTCATGTGCAGAACAGAACAACATAGCAACACCTTGTCTTAAACTTCAGCAGAAAGCAGGGCTTGCATTTCCTTGACCTCGCCATGGCATCTCGTTCCTGCTGGCTCACAAGTTTCGAGAAAAACATATGAGGGGAATAAAAATGTAAGAGGCCTGTTCACCCGGTTCTGCGGTTTAAGCCCTTGCAGTTACTGTTAAGCATTTTGCCAAGAATTCTTGGTATTAGAACATCGTTGAAACATAGATGGTTAAAACATTTCCCCCTTCACACAGTGCTCCCAGTGCCCCAGCATTTTTGTAAATAAAATTCTATTCCAGTCTTCTGGGTGATGTGCCTTTCATCTCTCCACTCACGTGGCACTGCAACATCAATGACAAAGCTCATCCCATCTGTTTAAATGGGCTGAAAATGGGCTGTGTTTGCTCAGAAATGCAAGGACCCGCATCTGCTGTGCACATGCGCATTAGCAACTGGCGATCAGCCATCTGGTTAAGATTGGTTAAAAAAACATCTGGATGGAGCATGGCCTGGTAGCAAACATGGCAGTCATCAGATCCGTGCACATGATAACGGCTAAATGCAAATGGCACAAAAGTTTGCCTCTGTCTTGCAGCGTGTTACTTTGCAAATCGAAGGAATACTTTTAAGCTGTTTTGTAAAAGTATAAATATCAAATTATTCTTGTCTGTCTCGGTCTACTTTTTTTTCACATTTGATTTCACATTCCACATATTGCTTACATAGTCGTAATTTGCCTTTATTACGTGGTGTTAGTCTCTTTATCTCCCGAGGCTGCTGCTGTTAAGCATTGCTTTTCACCATGTTCGACAGCTTTGCTGTTAATTTACAGAGTAAATCATATTTTATATATTTTTAAAACCCTGTTGATTCTGTTTCAGGTTTATTTAGACATGTTTTAATATATTAGGTCATCCGCTTGCCACTATTAGCTGTTAAAAAATGTAATCCTGTCGGTCCGTGTCAGTTCTTAATTATCTACCTTTTCCTGAAAATATATTTTTAGAATCTTAATAAGGATTTCCATTTAGGTTATATTGTTTCCTAGACAATTAAAGGTATGATGACTGTCATTCTTTACTTTTGCTTCAAAGACATTGCTGAGCAAACTTTGTATACTCATTGCATACAATTTTTTTTAATCAACTGCTTATTTTTACCGACTGTTTAGTGGAGCAACAATTGGCAGCCAAAGGGTATTCCAGACATTTTGCTAGTTCGGTTGCATATGCTGTATATGAGGCTGATCTCTCTCCTTTCCTGAAGCTAAATTGTGATGAATCCACAGAGATTTCGCATGTCCTGTTTTTGTAGATTTACCTGCATCTGCGCAGTTAGCCACGGTAACCAAGTCCATGCACAAGTTTACCCCAGAGAAACACACACACGCATGCACTGTCAGGGGGAGCATATGGTTATGAGGGGAATCTAAATTATGAAACGGAAAATGATACATCAAGGGCTTAATTAAAAATGCCTTCGTTCCTTTTTGGCCTAGATGTGAGGAATGTTTTTGATGGCCTATCTGCACTGAGTTTAAACACGTTTAGGTTACCCAATTGTCTTATTTTTTATTAAGAACAATGTCACCTGCAAGAGGACACTGAATTTTCATTTAAGATTTCTCAGATAAGTGTTTTGTAGCCATTTTCTTCCTCCAGATTTGACCTTTACTTGACTAATCTAGGAAGCTGTACAACACCAGGGGAACAATGGAAACTGCTCTCCTTTGAATGCGACAGTAGCGCGATTGTATCCTTGCATGCCAATACAAACACTGTGCAAACGTCTACCCACGTTATCTAATGGCGCCTTTCGCAGCACTCGATATTGCCTGCCGCGTGTGGCGTAGCCCACTTCATCACAGCGGGGAGCTCCAGTCAACACAGGCGGCAGTCATGTAAGAGAACGCTTTTATTGTTCATAATTAGCTGTCACTGAGCAGGAGACGGAAGAGAGGCTACCTCGAATTGGTGCCTGAGACAGAAGCCGAGTTTTAGAGTTATTCCACCCTCGGATACAGAGGAAATCCACCACGCCAAGTTTTAGAGTTGCTCCACCCTGGGGTACGCGTTGCACACAGCTACCCATGGGCGCCCACCTGACCGGGTAGATGGGAGCTGTCATCAAAATCCTTGTCAGCAGGATATATAAACCATGCCAACTTGCCATGAGTTTTATACCGCAAAAACATATATTATAGAAACAACGCATCATAAAGAAAACATGACAAGACAACCGAAATGAAATATTTATTTGGCTAATGAAAACCTCACCTGTCCCCAGAAGAAGAAAAAAACAAAAAGCTTTATTGCTGATTTTACAACATGATTTATTTAAGAATATCTGCTTTTATTAAACAACACGCCGCCATAGAGAGTAAACGGTAATGTTAAAAAGCGAACTTGCTTCTTCACTAGAGGCTGTGACACTGAGAAAAGAAACCCTACACAACCACTAAAATACATGCATGCGTAACACAAATGTAAATTTGCTCTGAATGCTTATTCATTGTGCAGTAGGTTAGGGAAAAGTTCATGTAGAGTTCACCAGTCGGTGTCATTACATTAGTCGGAAGGCTCACTGGTCTATTTGCACGTCCTGGCCCATTGGTTTTGTGAACTACAGTACCATTCCCGTGTAAGCGCGCAAAGGGCTGGTCAGACCATGGTGACCTTGAGCGCGGGTCGATGTAGGAACGCGGAACGCTGTCGGGATCGGCGAGCTGGCGAGACAAGCGATGGAAGCCGTTTCCCGAGCAGCTGGCTGAGGAGCAGGGAAGGCAGCCTGGGGGCCCTCCTTGGCAGAGAGCCTGAAAAACCGGAGCCCGGCACCGCACTCACAGAGCATTAAGAGTCGGGATAACAAGCTGTGTGGCGTAACATCCCCTGCCTCAGTCACTCGCGTTCGGACGGGTCGTGAATTACTCAGCGCGCCTCGGGTACAAGCAAAATGCTTTCAAGCAATGAGCAGGAAAGCGAGGGAAGGATACTCCTCGCCGCTCGGTGTTATGAATGTTGAACGTTTTCAAATCATTCTAAAAAGATCCAGAAGACAAAGACGTTTACTTTGTTATGCCTACATTAGGAACGTAAATTAACTTGCTGGCGTGTTGCTTCGGGCTGACCTTTATGATTAAATTAGCTTGTTAGCCTAGAAGGAAAAGGGCAGTGAAATGGTTTCATAAAGTCTGAGGTGTTTCTTTTCCCTAAGTTAGTTGTTTTTAAGTGCATCGGCTAAATGCCATATTTACTTATCCTCCAAAAAATATCACACGGACAATTAGCCGCTTTACATTTATATGATCGAACTTAGTGCTATTCGTTATAATTTATCAAGAACTGTTTTTAAACATCAACGTAGATGTTTCACACATTGTCATGGTGAAATGCCATTTCTGCACATCTAAAATTTAGTTCAGAAGCAAGAGGACCTTCAGGCCCATTAGCCCAAAGCTCGACGTTGCTCCTTTACTCTTTTGACAATGCTTTGAGGGGTGCCCGTTTAGCAGGAGTGTTGGTACACGGCATGCTCCAAGCGTCTCTGACCATCTGAACCAAAGAGCAGAGACGCTTGCTGAGCACATCATCGGGACTTGATTATCCCAAATTCCCTCCCGGCAAAGCTTGAGCATGCAAGGGATTTTTTAAGAGGTCAACTAAAAAAAGAATCTGAGAAATCCTGCGAGTGAGAAGAATAGTCCGGAGCCCGGTGACGGTGGCATAAGCGGATTTGTGTCAGTGTCATATCCCGGCTCATGCCAGATGAGCGCGGCATGCTGGGAAATGCTCGCTCGTTCACATTTACTCTACTCCTGTGCTTGGAAGGAGGGAAGGAGGCTGCTAAACCCCTGGTTATCACACACAGTAGCTTTTAATCTGCACCCATTTCATTTCTTTACACAAAATGGGGTCCATAATATTAGAAGGTCAAGCCCACCTAAACTTCTGTCTTAACTAGCTCATGTGTCTTTGAATAAAATTTTCACTTGAGTCAATATCCATGTAAAGAGCGATGTTTACTAGTCAAAAAACAACCAACATCTCTATATCTCTTTAACAAGTAGTGAGGCAGCAGCAAAGCATTGATCCAAATGCTAATTTCAGGCACGGAATGGGAAGAATAGATAACTAAGGGATTAGTGAGCCTTAAGTCTTGCGTTTGCAATATGCAAGTAAGTAAGTAGCACCCCATGAATTTATGTCTCACATTTTAAATAAAACTTTGACTGGTCAAGGGTATTAATGTTGGAGCTTGTCTATTTCATCCTCCACCGATGAAGATTGGGGGGGTGGGGGGAAGATCGAGGGAAGTAGCTGCCTAGACAAAATCCATATTGGACAAAATCTTGTGTGCGGTTCACAAACCACAATCACTGCAGTGAATAACTTAGCTAGCCTGAACACAGTAGCATTCTCTTCTCTGTGAATAATTTGTTAGGTGGCCAATAAGCACAATAAATAAATAAAAAACCAATAAGTAAAACAACTGAAAATTGTTTTAGTCTTTCTTTCCCTGGAAGCATATCAGCGAACAGTCTTATGAAATAGCTCTGTTTAGTCTAATCAGAGTTACAGACCCTAAATGCAGGGTTGAATTTCTAATTTGTAAAAAAAAGTTTACTCAAATAGACCATTGTGGAGAGGAGTTTAAGGCATTCAGTGGACAGAGGTCTTTTGTGTTTCTTTTTTTTCCCCACAAGCAATAATATTGAGAATGAACTCAAGTTCCAGTGCGTCTGGCTGACTCTTGGCCCTCCTTGGCCTTGAAGCATGCACGCTGTTTTTTTTCCGGAGTGATGACGCATAAGCTCAAGGATTTACTGTGCACAGTCTCGCGCATCGTCCTCCCTGATCGATGGCTTCTCCACCCCTGCCATACCTGAGCCGATAAAGTGTGAGAGATGTGTTCATTACTGCAATCTTTACCAGATAGCCACCAAATGGAGATAGGGAGACAGTGGACAATAGAAAGAGGTGGGAAAATATCTTGAAAAAGGTATCCTTGTCCACTAAGGAGAACAATGCCTGTTGGATATATAGTGAGACAAATTATATCAATGCCAGAGATGTCAAGAAGGAAGCTGCAGGGACTAAACACTTTGTCAGGGCCTGACACGTGTTCTGAGTTTTCTATTATGTGAGCTATTCTCAAGCCATATGAGTTGAAGTGATTCATTCAGTCTGTTTAATCTAACTGATGGGTAGTGAATGCATATGTCACCCTGGCAGCAGCAGTGTTGTACTATAGAAACTGGTGAATCGTATTTATCATTAGGGCAGCAAGGTATCTTATATGTGTGTGAATTTAGTTCATGAACCTTTTTTCCATTTCCTCCAGCCCCATTCTGATGTTTCTATGGCTCAGAGATAGTGGGTGATGCCCCCAGCCCCACCCCCACCCTACTGATTTCCTGCTGTCCTGAAAGGTGTCTGACAGGGGCATCCATTTAATACAGCAAGCCTAAGCACTGACCTGCCTGCTCACCCATTTTATCCTCCTCCATCCCAGTCTAGGAGGGGTGAAGTGCTGACCTCAATAATGCTTGTGACAGATGTGAGTGAAATACAAGGGTGCATTAGCTGACAGTGGTTCATCTTAACAAAACTCCCTCGTCCCACTTAAAATATATATTACTCATTGCCATCTAAAAGAAACCGATGCACTCTCACTCACACACTCATACACACAGACACACTCTCTTTCTAGCACACTCTCGCACAGACACACACTGCTAAATGCTGCTCATTATGGTTCATTGTGTCCTAGGGGGCTCTCTCCATAACAGGAGCTGCATTTGAGTCCTTCATCTAACGCTTAAAATTTTTACCTTATTCCTTTTGAACAATGATAATTTTGGCACTGCCAGTAAAAGCGCACAGAACGAGTGTGGATGTAAATGCTTTACCTGTTGGCCAAACCTTCCCAATTTTAGACCGAGCACTATGAGCTTCACTGTCTGCAGTAATCACCATTATTTTCCATGTAATCTAATTAATTTAACAAGGCTGAGTAAGTGGTCATCATTCTACTCTCTAGATAGGTTGCAAGAGGTTAATAAATCCCTAATTATAGCTTACTATAGAAACCGCATCTCTAGACTTGAACCTTCATTATATATAGGGGCTTTATTATTATTGCAGTTACTGGGCTTTGAATTTAAGTGTTTTTAGAAGCCAAAAGGCGATATTCATACAATTTTATTGGCTCTTGTAAACCTCAATTTCCCTACTACCTCTATTATGCTAGATTTAGCTTTTGTTAATTGTCATCTGTAAGAAACCTGTTTTTTCTCAGCTGAGCCTTTCTCAATTCTACTCACAGCATTGTTCATGAGCCTCCAAGAGGACGAAGCATGTTTGTAGTTACTGGCCTTTTGAATGAAAGCGTTATATTAGGGTTGTGCCGATAACATAATTTTCGTACCATGACAGTTTGAATAATAATTACACAGATACAATCAATAATACCGTAATTTTTGAGGCTCTGATGCCAAAATAGATTTAAGAAATAAGACAACAATGTCTCAGAATCAAATCTTTTTTATTTTACCATTTTGAATCATTCAGTTTAACAAATTTGATTGTCAAAATATATAAAAAAGAGAGTAATGAAGAATACAAATTGTAAACCATCACGTCTAAACCATAGTTTGATATTTATAGTGAGCTGTGATTGGATAGAGCTTGGGATTTAATTACAGAGTGAAACTCGGAACCACGGTTTTCTCAGGCCTAAATGAATGTTCCAAAATGATAAAACAATTAGAATTAAAATATGCTACTCGTATAATTAGTGGTGGGTTATTTGAAAACCAAGCATTCATTAGCTAACCTATTATTGCATTTTATTTACATATTATCTAGTTTTCCTTAGGTAGCTTACCCAGATGCAGTGCTAAGTTATGGCTCATGATATATGCAGCTATCTTGCAGACTTGTGTGGTACCAATACATTAGTTAACAAAAATTACATCACTAAAATCAAATATAGCCACTGATTTCCTCTGTTAGCATATTGGGTTAGAGAAAAACTGGATTAAAACATCCAGAACAGGTATTTAGAGAACGGCATTAGCTTCCCCTTATGCAACAAAAATATATTGAGAAATTGAAATCTATACTGAATAGTATAATCACAAATTTATAGAAATACGTGTTTAATGATATTGAGAATGCACTGTCACAGGGCACAAGATAATTTTGTCACCTAAAGGGGGGGAAAAAACAAAAACAAAACAAGGTTTGTGAGACACCCACAAATCCAAGGCTAAAAGTTTGAGATCTCCAGACAGAATTTCATCATCATTATACAGCATCTCTGAAAGTAATGTTCAATGTCGGCTGTCTGCATATTACTAAGAGTATCTTAACCACAATGTGGGAAGTTGTTGAAGGAGGTCCTTGCTACTCTCTTACCTCCTATCATATTAGTTAGAAACAGAGACCTAATAATAGGTTTTAGAACGTTCCAAAAGCTTTACACAAGTCTCCAGACGACACAAACATTTTTGCTTGAAGATATTTAATTTTTTTATGTACGTACAGTGTAAATCAGCATCGTTTTTTGTGGATAGTAACTGATAATTCAGAAATTGCTGTATCTGTAAGGGGTATGAATTGGTGTATTGCAAGGAAAAGATGAAGAGATAATCACAGTGTGTGTGCGTGCGTGTGTTTTAGAATTGTATAATTTTGTAGGTTTCTGCTTTTTCTACATGACACATGAATAATGGCTAAGGAGCAGCATAGAAATAGACACCAGAATGGTGTCATCAAGAAATGGGTGATGTTG
>JAOVYW010004854.1:0-12764 GCA_025775045.1 Hiodon tergisus | reverse complement strand
ACCCACATCGATTACCTATAAAATAAAATCTGACATACATGGGGCTGATATTTCCTACTATACTGTAAGTTCTTTTGTCTGAAAAATGTGTCTGTGTGTGTGCGTGTGTGTGTGTGTGTGTGTGTGTGTGTGTGTGTGTGTTTGTGCACGAGTGAGTGAGGCGCAGGCGGAGGGAAGGGGACCCACTTTTCCGAGTTAAAACGGGAACATTCAGTAGAAGCCATGTGATTGCAAATGCCCAAATCTTAATGGTAAGGAGCAAGACGCCCGTCAAAAAACCGGCCGCAAGTTACTTATTTACACTGGGCATGTTTCTGTTGTCCCCATACACGCCTTAACATGCGTGTGTCGATAAAAGGCCTTATAATCGATACAACTGATGATGCATGTAGAAGAGTTTTAGAAACTTGAGTTAATGAATGAACATTTATCAAAAAAGTAAGTTTTCTAAACAGACACATTTAAAGTACATAGAATGAAGCTGCTATCAATTCTGTGTTCTGTGCAAGCAATCCGTTGGATTGCAAAATGTGACGGAACAGGCTCGACAGCTACCCTCATCCCTCATCCCTTATCTACCGTAAGGTGTCTGTTTGTGTGTGTGTGTGCGTGCGTGCATGAGTTGAGTGTGTGCGTGTGAGATGCGTGTGTGTGTGTGTCTGTGTGTGTGTGTCTGTGTGTGTAGCCTGACAACTAAGATGAAGAACATAATTATGGAAACATAGGAGGGCATGAGCTGAGTTTGAGGTTAATTAGCCGCATGCCAGTATTCTCATCAATACCTAATTAACAAATGACACATTGTCCACTACTGAGGGCATTCTCTTTTCACTCAGCGTTTCAGCGATAACAAGCTGAAGCACCTTCACTAAACAGGCAGGGTAACGCAGTCAAAAGCTGCCCCATCATGCCTTGGGAACACTTCGCAGTTGATGTCTCTATCAGATAACAGCTCTAGATAACCTCAGCTCACACCTGCCTACACGATTCTAAACAGTGCTGAACTTTTAAAAATGTTTCCAGGATGTAGAATGCTAAACACATGATGATGAGGATGTTAGATGCAGTTATAACAGTTAGATGCAAAAAAAAAACTGTTTATTGAAAACTCTCCCAAACCGTCTGTTGCAGAGGGCAACGAAAAAGTAAAGACGCACGGAAACCGCAGGCTTCGGCACCTTGGTCAAGTTTTGGTCATTCAAAGACAAATACTTTTTTTTTCCGCGAGTGGCGAGACGATAACAATTAATCATGCAGGAAGGATCCTAACTATTAGTGGGTCCTTTTATAGTAAGAAACACTTAGATGAGGAATGTTCACTTCCAGTGCTGGAGTCAGATTTCTCCCCAGGTTAATTAGGTAAGATAACATCATTAACCACTATCAGGCCTACATGGAGAATTAATTGGATCAGCTGGGGCCTGGATCAGAGAATTAGGTCTGTATTCATCATTTGAACAATCAGGAATGACTGAAGCAGAATTGTATAAAATTCAGACCAGTGAATGACTTATTTAGATCTAAGACAAACCTGCTTAATGAGAAATGGGATCTGGTGTGCATGATGGGGTTTAAAAAAATAAAAAAAATAATTTATTTTGATTATAGCACACATTTAACTGAAGATTATATGTGACCGTGTGCAACAGACATGTTTAGAAACGTTAGGGGTAAACAGGTAAAGAGATACTGTGACACACATTTATTGCATTTACTTTTTACTTTGATTTGTTTTGTGTAAAATAATTGTTAATAACAATGTTATTAGTTAGCCATGTTAATAACTGTTAGTAGCATGGTTTTAGTGGATGTTTATTTTTTCCACTTTGTTTTCCACAGTTTTTGCAAGTGAACATTTTTGCTACTTCATAAATCATCATTAGTTTACAGTACAAGGTATTTATTTTTCAGCATTTATCTTTCGATGAAGTGATCATCACTAAGATATTTAACAAAAACAAAACCTTTTCAAGCAAGCAATATTCCCCCTGCCCCCAGCTGAAAAGGCCACAGGTAACCTTTTTCCAAACAATCAGCAACAAAAGTCAGGTGTACAGCGTTAGTGCACGCCATCTATGAAGCGCGTTGAGTACTCATTGTGGTGCGAGCACAGGGTACTTTGTGTGCTTGCGCCTCACAGCAGGTGTAATGCCCAGTGCGTTTTTGTCCAAGCAACGTGCCTGTAGAAGGTCTCGTCTACATTATGCATGAGGAACCTTTCTACAAATTGCCTAACTGCATAATGGATGTTTACAAAACTGTGTGACGGCTTACCTCTGCGGCGTCCTCATCCCAATTGATGTTGTAAGAAACAAAAGCCCTCGGATTCACAGAAAGTTACGTTCTGTAAATAAAGCAGCAGGGCCCAATTGAAAACCTGTCTCGGCCCATTGAAATCTTCATAAATAATAAAGGATCTCACACACATGCAAGCCGCAATGCCATCTGGTAGACACTTTCACAAAAGTTTCCAGTGTTGAAACCTTATCTTAATGAATGTATAATTAAAGTTCTAACAGATGACTACACGGCACTTCTGTCAAGTTTCCTCTTGCAGTCACCAACACTGAATTATACACAAGACACGATACTGTTGACATTGTATGGGCCTAATATATCTACCCAACGGGCATTTCGCAAACTGGTGTTAACAGCCCACACGACAATAAAAAAAATGCAATGTGAGAGAAGGAGAAAATGTGTAAGCTAAAAAGAAAACAAACTGGGCCATAAATGGTACAATTATGTTAAATGAAATTCGAACAGTTAAGTAACGCTAAATGAGATCTAATGGCGGCATATAAAGTGATTTAAAAAAAACAAAATGAATTGATCCTCCTTCACTTGGCAATGGTGTAACAGGCAAAAGCATTTCCTCAGCCATAGGCCATTGTTTCATGTGGGTTGGTAAATGTAAACCTTTGTATTAGTTGGTTACACACAGACACCCCAGACAGATGGCAGTGTACACTCAAGTAAATTCTCCAGCCTTCCCCCATGTTTTGTGTGACGACATTGCAATGCCAATAAAATCCATTGCTCATAACATTCCCAAAAGTTCTGTCATGCTCAAATATTTTAGCAGAATACTTTGCCGATACTTCTACGTTAACTGGTTTGGTCCTCTGTTCTTACCCACCAATTTTATACAGATAATATTTTTTTACCAAGCTTGCTACACTTTTTAAATTAAGATCTGTGTAGTGTTTCAAAACTTCACTAATCTTCAGTAGAAAACTTTTCCCTAAACCTCTTGTCATGAAGAGGCATTCTGAAAATTAGTAAACAATAAACCTTAAAGATTGGCCTGTGATTGCTTTATGGATTTACCCCAAACAGTTTCATCAGGCTTTTCAATTAATCATTTTAGATCTTAGATCTTAAAGTCACATCGTCACAAACAGTTCTACAGGTATCTAAAAAAACTAAAGATAAATGCTCTGTGATTGTTTCTTCGTCTCTTCAAGTCTCTTTTAGTGTCTGTTTTGTATGTGCCCAAATCATTCCGTTCACTGAGCCAACGAGTAACGTTTCAGCACATTGAAAGTAAAGAGAGCCTCGGGTTTTAATGGCGAGACGAAGAGCGTTGCTCTCTTAGATAGCCAAAAATTCATATAAAAATCAAATATCCTGAGTCGAAACATGCAATGCACCACATGGCTAAGAATCAAATGCTTATTTCTCAGGGGTGAATAACAAACACAATCTAACCCAAATCTTTCTGATTCTCTGGTGCAGTGGCATTGGAAATAAAATAACAATTTTCTGGGTTTGGTATAGCTTTGCATAGTAGTTGTCGGAGGATTAGGACACTACTTAGCAGATGAAGAAAAGGGGCCAGGAGGTTTTTCCTTAGTGCCGTACACACCATAACTGGCTAGGTGGTTAGCAGAATGCATGAGGGGTTTGAAAGGAAATAGGAATGATTAGAGGATATGTTTTCCAGAAGGTCGAGTCCATATTTATTGTGCATGTTTTAGTTTTTCAGGAGTAACTCCTGGAAGTCCTGTGAGTCAGCTGTCGAAGCACAAGAAACTTTCGGGAATCAAATGTGGAGAGTTGGCAGATACTCTCTAACCATTTTACTACAAATTTGTTTGGGCTGCTCACAGGATCATTTTATAAGTCCTATAAAACATTCATAACCCAGCTCTATTAGTAACCAAGAAAACAAATCGCTAAATGAAAACCTTATTTTTATAATCCAAAAAACTCTCATGGAGGAAATGTTACCAATTCATACTTCACCCAAAATAGTGATTTTCTTTCCTTACCTGGAGGGGGAAAACACGCAGCTTGGGTTTAAGTTAATCTTCTTTCTTTTTTTTGTTTAACCTGCTGTTCATCTCATCATTCCCAAATTTACTAATAGTATTTTTAATGAGAAGAAAATGTACACAGTGCATCAAGGGCTATTTGAATATGCATTTTATTTTTCTAAAATGAAAAGATGGATTGAAAAGACTTTTCGCACACCCGGCGGAGCAGTGTTATAAAAGTAAAACATTTTCCCTGTAATTTGCTCGGTACGCTGTCATGTCTCCTGTCTTGCCTGGGGTTTGTTATGTTGTTTTACTTGAATATGTGAATATGTGAACAGAGAGTGCACAAAAAAAACAAACAAACTGAACAGCGCCTACCCCAATTTCAAGTAGGATCGGCATTGTTATTTCAGCAATATGGATATGGTTACTGTATTCCTGATCCCAGTAGAGTGGCAATGCAAATAATGTAAACTGAACTGTGCCATGATTTACATGCTTTGCCAAGAAAAGGGGGCGTTAGTGAAACGTGACTGGTCGGGCTACTGCAGGTGAAGAGGGGTTTTGTTCGGATTAGTTTATTTAAAGTTTCAATTAAAAAAAAGAAAATACTTTTTCATTGGGAAATGCTGTGTCTGTTTCACCAGAATTCTGCACCACAGGGTTACATTTTCAGGGTTAAGGGAACAAATTCTCATTGAGGGAAGGTTAAAGTGTTCAGCACAAAACTGAAAATAATAAAACTAATCTGTCTGAGCATTGATTCTTTCGCCTTAGGACTTCCTGACAAAACCAAAAAAATGAAAGACTAACTGAACTGAAACACATTTAACTAACCTCAGTCAAACCAGACACAAACCCATTTCTCCCGACATTCCAGTTCAGGTAAAAGAAACCATCAAAACAGATTTTAAAGGATTTGGACGACGGTAAATAACAGAAAAAGCACATTCCATGCATATATTTTTTATATGAATATGCAATATGCAAATCTACACCCACAAAGAGCAAGAATTTATCATGCATACACACAAATAAAATATACTTTAAACAAATTTATGACGCTCCTTCCCGAGTTGCTAAGTAAAACGGTAAACACGCCCTGCTGAGTGCAGACTGAGCCCTATGAACTGAAATCGGCTGATTCAAATCCAGCTCGCGTCATTAGCCGCCTGTGACCAGGAGAGTCCGGTGACGGAGCGCAGTTGGTCGAACGCTGCCTGGGCTGGGGTTGGTCAAACCGACAGGGCTTCTCTCTTCTCGCCCAATTGCCTGCAGTGTGGAAAAGAAAGGGATGGCTGAAAGGATTGGAGACTGACCCTGCTTCTTCATCCTCCCTGCGTGTGGAAGAGGGGGCCGTAACGATGAGCCATGAACAACAAAATCCAAATTTATTTAAAAAAATATATTAATAAAACGCCGTTTTTGAAGGGTTTTCCATGTGCACAGCTCAGAGACAGTGTTAAGTTTTCCACTCAAATAATTGGGGTGCTGGAGTAGAATTTTGGCCTTAAATGATTTTGAATTTAGTGTTGAACTGATGTCTTTTTCATGTCAGTGTTCAAATGGCTTGCCTGTCTAATTGCTTCTCAGGACACTGATGGCTTCCTTGAGCAGTTTGGGATTTCTGATCTTTTCCAGCGCTTAAAGTTTGAAATTGTGGCAGTACTGTGATGTTTTTTTTCAGAATAGAAATTTTGATTGAATTGCATTTAATTACCACATTTCCATCAAATTAATTTGTAAAACCGAACATTTACCACATTTTTGGGTTGAGGTAACATGCTCACCAGCTTCCACTCACCACTTCCTCGAATCAGTTTTCCACCACTTGCTTCTTTTTAGGCCTTTATGCAGATTTGAAAAGGTTTGTGTGAAATTATAAAACATGGGTTTTACATGGGTTTTCTGGCTTTTTGTAACAGAGTGCGTGACTGTGAAAATAGTGCGAAAACTAGAGTGCACTACTGGTTAATTGGCCAGAAAAAAAAGTCGCTTGGATTTCAAACACCTAATTTAAATCCATTGAGGGAGTCTAAACACGCCACGTATGGTTTCTGTGTACGTTTGAAAAGTCTTGTCATTTGTGAGATGCTCCTCTTTGACTTCCAGTCTCCGTGGAGACGGCCATCCGGAAGTGGTCACTTTAATTGAATTCTGATGCTGTGGATGCACTCCGTCTGCAGGGTCGGTGTAAACAGACAGAGGGATGTGATGAAAGCTCAGCGCGGGGCTTGTTTACGGCGGAACCGAAGAAAACAGCCAGACACAAATGAAGGCTGACGGTCTCATGAAGCACTACTGGATGATGTTGGATTCAATGTGACTGGCCCGAATTGAGCGATGATCCGTACAGTATGCAAAATTCACTCTCTGGCTGGTCCATGCCCACCAGCCCAGGAGCAGTTCTTATAGCTATGCTTTTGAATGGAACAAAAACTGAACAAAGCATTGTTGTACCCAATTGCTTTTGACAACAATCGCATTCCTTTAAAAACATCATAGATTTTCTCGTCACCAGTTTTGAATAATTCTTTTTTTTACCCCCCAGTGGCCATTGTATTTTGTGTTTGTTATGTCACACGATTTGGCACATGGCTCTGTGTTAGCACGGTGAATTTAAATCACTTTTTACGCTGTACTTTAATATTCATGTTGTAATGAAGCCATTTCGACTCCTCTGTGTTCTCAAATGCCTATTCTGTTGGGGTTAGAAGCGACCCCCGCCCCCCCGGTTGTGTCAGATCAGAAAAAATCTTGACTCAAAAGTACCTGTGAACACCTTTCTGAAATGTTCTTTTTCAAAATCTTAAAGACATAAAGACATAGTGTACAGTGAGTGTAGAACTAACAACTGTGGTTATTATGTGAAAATTAAGAATATTACTTAAAAAAATAATAATTTAAGAAATATAAAACTACAACATATTATACAATACTGGAAATGGTCTTCAAAAAGGATTTAAACTCTGCATGGCCCGATAAAGAGGGACCCTGACCTCCCTCTCCAGAGCTGGTTCTATAACCAATCAGAGCCCCTCCCTAGCTTGTGTGAAAGACTCCAAAATGGTTTAGCACCAGTGAAACCAGGCTACATTTCATACTGCTGCCCCGCTGAGGAGAAGAGAAATGGTGTAATAAAAACCCTTCTTTTACAAAATCAGTGATTAGGAAGGTGGCAAAAGGCATTGGTAGTTATTGGTATTTGTATCATTACCAAACATCCAAACACAATGAGAGAGAAAAAAAAACTAATCATGGTCACAAAGTTTAAAATAATGCAGATGTTGTCTCCAAGCTATTTTTCATTATCATCCCAATGTATAAGTTTTTACTCTGCTTATAGCTGCATAATTCATGGTGTCCATTCACTTGCAATTTACTGATGGGGGATTTATCAAAGGCAGAATCTATTACCAGTCCCTTTAATTCCGCAGATACAAACCTGGCTTTGCTCAGTGTCCCTCCATCCCTCAAAGTCTGTAGGCAACATCTTGTTTGAAATGTAAACACTCAATATCAGAATCATGTGCAGTGCATGAACCAGACAACTTAGATTTTTTTGATCGCTGGTGCAAATGCCCCTCGGTCTAAATGCCGGCCAAAACTAGTTAACGGCCGTGGGTTCATTCGGTAACAAAGCACATCCAAGTAACACATTTATCTGATTTTAATTTAGAATTATTCTGTGGACTTAATCACAATAAAGGTACTCACGCCACCTATACGGTGAAGTTTGAATGAATAATTACAGGAGTTAAACAGAGAGCAACCCCTCCGGTGCCTCAAAGGATATATGTGATGAAGTTACCTACTCTGCGACATCAGACGGACTATCTACTATACACATGGGCCCATTAATTAATTAACAGGTTAACTACATTAGCAGCAGCAGGAAAGGCGAGCCCACGCAAAGCGCACCTGAGCCCGATGTGAAATACAAGTGGTCAGGGATAATGCCGTCTATAAATAAGTAAAAGAGAACAGGACGGATCTGATCAACAAGCAATGTTAAGCATGATGAATGAGGCCAAAGAGAACAGAGAGGATTTAAAAGAGAACAGAGACCTCTGGAGTAGCCACACAACAGGGATTCTCTGCATCGAATGCGTTCGGTAACGGCATTTAATAGAGAAAGAGAAGTTTATGTTTACCGCGTCACAAACTGAAAGCTGAAATAACAAAGTTTTGTGTGTTTAACTATTCACGACAGTGAACTGTTATCACGATAGTGAATAGTGAACTGTTATCACGATAACATATGAAATGTGATGGATTCATTAGTTAGCCGAGGCATGTCAGAAGGACAATATTACAGCATGGGACTAAATATGAAAGGGGAAAACTTTGGAACGGGTCAGTCAATCTCATAACCATGCCACAGTTAAACACAAAACCCTTCACATATAAATGTCTTACCTAATTGGTTGTGCATGTGTCTTAAACGAGTTATTCAAAATATTCTGTTCTTCTTTTATACGTAATTCCAAAGTCCCGTTTTATTTTTTACGCACTAAGCAGTACGGAGCATTAAAGTATTTTACTGATATTTAATTTGATGACTCTTTTATATGCTCTGTATTTGTCCTCCTCTTCTTGTAAGATTATTTTATTAGTAATGGTTTTAAAACAATGTTGGGAGCAGTAATTGTTGCTGTATTTTTAGTATTTTATTGTTTACAGATCTGTGCATCTATTTGTGCAGTATTATTACTGGAAAGAGGTCAATTTCACATAAAATAAATACAATTTAATTCACAACAACGACAACAAAGTATGCCTTTTTAATGAAATATTTTCTGAAATTCATTTAAAAAAAAAACAGCAACAGAAGAAACAGGGAAAAAATATCTCAATGTGACCTTCATAATGCATTCATGTAATTTTTTTTTCTATTTACGATTCCATTTTTTCCACTCCTGTTGTTCAATTAGTGCTTGACCCCTTTAGCAGAGATGTAAATTAAATGACATTTCAGTGTCGTCCCATATTTAAAATACTGCGTTAGTTGCGGATCATAAATGATGATCTTCATTCCGCAGCTAATTTATTCATTTAACAATTTCCCTCCAGAAGTTCCAGCAGAAGGCTCTGAAGCAACCTAAGCAGAAGAAACCCAAGTCGGCTGAATTTCTGATGGGTGAGCCCTGCTTGATGAGTTATTGCTCATAATTTGTGTAAGGATTAATTAACTAATTACAGAGAAATGGCTTTGGGCTAAATTTTGCTCTTGCTTGTCAGGGCGCAATTTGTAATTATTTTAATCATTTCTTCTTCTCCCCCCCCCCCCCCAAGATTCAGATTTAAGTTTAACCTAATTGTGTTTTGGTGACATTTGAAGAGAATGCGCTTCAGTATTTTTGGTGAAGAAATCACTCGAAGTGATTTTTTTCACCGTAGTTGAAGTGTATATTGGTAACGTGTGTGACAACCTTCTTGTTGGCTTGCAGGAGAAGGCAGGCGAGGGCGTGCAAGCGGCATTAAAATTCTGCCTTCAACAGCGGCAGTACAGACCTTTCAGCTCGTCAGCCTAGAAAGAAAGAGAAATTTGACATGACAGGCAAGATAGCACCGCTGCAGCTCTCCCTCTCTCTCTCGTACGCGCACACAAAAATTGAAGTTGCGAGCCTCCTGCCAAACCCAGAGGTGAAGCATCAGTCTTTATTAACCTGGGACTGAGTGACATTAGTTTTGTTCCTGATTTAACCTTTGCGTTCTGAGTCCTGATCCATGCATTCCAGGGTAACGCGTCCCAACACATCCCCCAGCAGCTTCCACCAGAGCTCGTCTCAGGGCAGTTCCACCGTGTCTTGTTGGAGAAAGAGCACTTTCCAGTAAACGGCATGTTTCAAGTGTGCATAACGCAAAAGATTTCTGTTTGGTTAGCCAGGTAGCTCGCTTCTGTTCCTCTTGCTTATTTCGAGAGGCGTGTGGAGGGTCACTTGGTGCTGCTAGCCATGAAATCAAAAAGAAAAAGGTCCTCTGGCAAGTTTTCACCTGCGTCTCTGTCCCTCTCATGGCGAGAAGGGGGTGCTGTGTTTTAATATAATGGGTTGAAATGCATTTCCTGACTGAAAATTTTGCAGCCAAGTTATTTGAACACCTGATGGGTTCATTTTAAACCTTCCAATTTTACATTTAAAGTGTTGTAATCCAAGAAGAGATGCGTACTGCTTTGTTAACATATGAGTGCTTAAGAAAGCGCAAAGATACGCATTGAATTTTTAAAAATGGTTTAATACATGAATAAAGTTAATACACATTTTTGTTTGATCTCTTGGCCAAGGAGATGCTGCATTGGTCTTGTGTTTCGTACCCAATTGGCAATAGGCCACAGTAATGAGAAACAATTGAGAACATTTTTTTTCAGCAATGTTTGTATTCAAACTGGCAAACCAACTTATTTATTATGTATTATATTTAATTGCTAAATTGTGGCAGTGCTGCTTGTAATACACCAAGACAAACGTACCACCTTTAGTTTGAATTAGATTACAAAGTAATCTCATTATTTTGAGACATTTGAGAATGTTTTTTGTTTCAGAAAATCCATATTAAAAGATAAATCTGGACATGTTGAGCGTTTGGTTACATACTGGCGATAAGTCCTGCTATGTAGCTTTTTTCATGCACCCTGAGAAGCTTCAAGGCTACAAAAAGAAACAAGTCAATTAATTGATTGATCTGAGGTTTATTTTATATATGATATTTCAAGACAAAAACTTTCAGAGAACTAATTAGTAACTACACATAATTAATGAAGATCTGAGAACCCTTGTTTCAGATAAAACCGTTTATAAATATTTTCTGGTATTTGGTCCGCAGAACAAAATGGAATATAAAATTAACTTATTGAGCCTTATTATATATAAGATTCTATGTCCATTTGTGCCTGGTGCATGTTTTGATCGTGAGATAAAGTAGCAATTATTTAAGCATTAAAATAGCTAAGAATTATTTGTGTGACATTCTTGAATTTTCATAACCTGGCAGATTAAATGAATGGCAGATGGCAGATCAAAAAGTAAATAAGTAAGATCATTTCATAACTGAATTCCAAAATAAATTTTCAAAAAAACTTGCTCTTTACGATTTACCTGTTTAATAGAAATATACCTTGGGGTGGTAGATTCCCATAAATTCCACAGGGTAGCTTTGATGCCCATAGGTCACTGATTGCTAATACAAAGTCAATGGGATGTGGGTTAAAGGTTTAATCTGCCTGTAGTCCACCCATATACATGGTTTCTCAAGAAAGTGACCCTGGAGCGTTTCAAGGGTATTGTCTTTAAATTCCAGGTACTTTAACTTGTAAATGTTCTCATTAGTTCTTTTTGAACACAAGCAACATATGGCAGTTGTATTTAAGAGATTGCCTGGGATGACCTTTCACGGCATGCTAAATAGGACCCAGACCTCCCTGGGCCCAGCTAGTGGGGTTGGAACTTCTGGCCAAGCTTATCATATAGCAGGGATGGCTGAACCAATGCGGTGTTGATTTCAGAATTAACATTTCACTTCATGTGCTTTTAATAACTACGAAACCTCCCTTCGCTTCATTTTCCAGGGGAAATGAACGCACCCAAAATGACTTTGACCCGCCGACGGTGTGGAAAACCCAGGCAGATGGAGGTCGGCATGGAAGATGAGCAGGAATTAAATATGCTATTTCTTCTCATAATGGTCTTCTTTACTTCATTACAGCGAGGTGAGAGAGATCCTTCGCAGTGGGCCCTTTACATTGTAGCTTTTAAATGCAATAGCTGGTGTTCTATAAGATGACTCATTGGTATGAAAATCGAAGGAGGTCGTTTCTGAAGGTCAAATATCAATAGTTGCTTGTAGGTTCATTCATTTTTTTTACTTCTTGAAGAGGACGTCAGGAGACACACTCTAAAACAGGAATATCTCCATCTCCTTAGGACCACGCTCTTGGGAGCTACGTATTCCAAAGCAGGCTGGGAACAAATCACAACTTTGACAACCCGATAATCATGTTAAAATCTTATTTCTTCTTCTCATGAGAAGAAAATTCTATTAAATACAGTAACGCGACTTGTGATTGCTGGAATTGTGATTTTATTTTAATTTAAAATAATCAAACCATTGGTATATATATCACAATATTACCTAAATATTACTGAGAAAATATTGAAAAAGGGAATTTGGTTTGACTTTGCTATAAGAATTTCTGTTTTATACTTTAACTTGAGTATTTATTTATAATAGGGACACATATCACAGTTTCTTTTTCCACTTTTATTTTGCAAAGAATTTTGGTTTAAAGATGATTGTAGCTGGATTTAATTTGGTCTCTTTGAAGAATCATAAGACACCCCTTTCATTTTTCAGAAACAACTGGATCCCATATGCAGCGTAAGGAACTTATAATCAGAATTCAGAACCTATCATTTTTATCTATGTTTTACTGGTCTAAACTTTAAGTCACTGTCATACACAATCAACACAATCAAAACCATATACACCATTTACACCATCAAC
>JAOVYW010004852.1:0-12766 GCA_025775045.1 Hiodon tergisus | reverse complement strand
GGGTAGAGAGAGACAGCAGTGTACTACGTTAACAGATCCGGGTAGAGAGAGACAGCAGTGTACTACGTTAACAGAGCCTCAGACTAAAGCAGGGGTCAGAACTGACCATGCAGACTTGTCCGTACTATGTTGCTTTGTGTGTGTTGTTGTTTTTTCACCGTCATAACCTATACCCCACCTTCAAGGTTAGGTCCTTTTCCTGGTAGGGAATTCGTAACAAGTATCATGGCCTATTCTCTGGCCTATTTGATTATCTGAGGAATGTTGCAAGAGTGACACTTTATAACCTCTCTTGTCCTTAAATAAAATGGTGTCGTACTGTTGTGGTTTTAACACTCTGCCCTAATTTAATCTTTGACTCCACTTGTCAAGTCCTACTATGCAGAATTCAATTGTTATTAGTTTACTTTCTTTTGATTTCTTTTGAGTTGAGAGTCTTAATTCACTTAACTATGGATGACCTCAGTGTTGGTGCTGACTATGACGTTTGGTCTTCTATACCAAGGTCATAGAAGTCGACTTTGAGCACAGAATTGCACAATAAACTCAATCTTACTCAATCGAATAAAGACATTTTAAATTACCATCTCAATATGTTCACATAAGTACATTAAGCAATTGGACTGATTCCATTTCAACAGAAGGTTTTATAATGACAAATAGCTGTTCAAAGAGTCACACAGAACTAGCATTTACAGTTTGCCATCAAAGCTTGGGGAAACATTTTCCGTAGATAGTTGACTCATAGATGACAAGTAGAGAAGATGTGAAATCATGATATTAACCCACGCACAACACTTACTTGCTTGTTAGTTTATTTTTTGAAGGCTCCTGAATCTATCCCTGAGGGAAATATGCCATCTGAATCTATACTGGATTTTTTAAGTGTGTGAGAAATAATTAACTTTGATTTATTCAAATGTATTTACTAACTCTCAGATTTAAAATGAACATTATTTTATATAATGTTTACTCTTAACAGGGTTGGAACACCAGTCTAATGAATTAAATGCAGGAATTAAATTACCTGCAGCCCTCCGTCCTCTTTGTACTGCAAAAACGCATTGGTGGTCCCTTTTTTAGCCAACCGAATCCTTGCAAGCCGGACTTTCTGAAAGTAATAATAGAAATTAAATTAACCCCCAATGTCAGCACATAACCTTGTGTACAGTCCCCAGAGAACAGATAATATGCCCATTGGAGCATGATCTAATCTGATTTCAAACTAATCACAATTCACGGTGTAGAAATGAAATGGTAAATAAAAACAGTACTGTGTAGGTTACAAATGAATGATCATTTATATTAAGACAGTAAACCTACACATCACCATCATCAGGATCTATATTATAAATATATATTTTTTTGTACTTGTGTATAAAAGCAAATATGGAAGAGTGTTATGTAAATATGACAAAATAAGGAATATGTTGGATATAGATGAGTAGAGTTGATCAAAATATTAACAGAAATTATACAAAAACATTTACTTAAATAAATACAATTTAACATTATAACCCACACATATTTGTTACCACCATAGAAAACTGAATTCGGAATAATAAAATTTGATAATAAGGGCCTTGTGGAGTAATTGTTTAGGAGATTTAGTCTTGCATAAAAAGGGCCCTTGTTCAATCAAGCCACTATTGAATTTGCATTTAACCTAGGCTTAAAACATTTAATAACCTGTCAATTTTTGCATTACTACAAATTTAAGATATTCAAAACTCAGTGGTTGATTTAAGTGGTTTGATTTAAATTAGCACCCAATTTCTATGAATTCAACTTTAAAGTGATATTTAGTGCAAAGAGATATACTGAACATCATGAATACTGTATGCTAAGAATCTTTGTTCATCGACAAATTTATTTCATAATAAGGGGAAGTGACAGAAGGGTTCCTAAAACAAATAACTTGAGTTACTCATTAAGCGTTTGTAGAAGTTTTGGGTAAAGATGGAAAATATATCTTTAGCTAAAATGCTGAAATGTTCAAAATAATTATTTTAAAAATGGATTTGTCTGTGCCTTTATCTGAGGTTTAGCCCCGTTGTCAAATTTAGTGAATGTTGCATGAAACTGGAGGTTTAAACTGGAGTAGTATAAACTACTGAGAAATTCTTAACCGGGAGAGAGATGAGTCAACGCAAACAACAGCATTACTTCTCGGTTAAATTATTCACATTTGTGTTACAAGAAAGATAAGCCGTTAACTGTAGATATTTACCCATTTTTAATAAGAAATAGATTATAGATTTCTCTTGTGTCAAGGTAGGTTGTAAACAGGAATCTGTTCTGTCTGTACATTTTAGTGGTTTCTTTTAAGAAAGAACCCCCCTGATTCAACCTCCAGTAAGGCATGATCCCTTTGTCACCTGCTGAGCTCGCATCTTGTCTGCCCTCTGGTTCTGGTGGTAGATACGGCTGAAGTTGGAGACAATGACGGGTACAGGCAGAGCTATCACCAACACACCACTGAGTGAGCAGATGGAGCCAAAGATCTTGCCTGCGATAGTGTTGGGGACCATGTCTCCATATCTAACAACAACAACAACAACAATAGGACATTGATTAGTCTTTGTTGGCAGTCAAATGGTGATGTGATTGATTCCAGAAGAAAGAGACATAACATTTCAGGTTAGGAAGAGATACACAAACTTTTTTCACATGACATTCACGCTTAATAACTACTTATGACAGTGTAAAAAAAGGTGGAGCCTCTAACAACACACTAGTCATCCAATTACGTATTCGTGAGATGGGACTAGCAAAGGCAGGAAGGAAGTAGGAGTGTGAGGAAAAGGAAGAGAAGTCACATGTTGATGATATCATACAGAGCTGGTTAGACCCATTGTGACTATACAGCTAGTTATTCACAGAGTTTGCAGCCGTTTAAAGGAGAGTTATCATTTAAAATTTCTATCAATTCTAAAATAAAACTGGCAAGGGCAAAAAAATAAAATTGATTAAAGATTGCACAGAACTACATTTTTGCTGCATGTAGTCAAATTCATTGCATGGGGTAATGCTTAGTATGCAACACGTACCAAGGGTTTTGGACATGTGATGAGACTCACAGCCAGAGACACACTACAGTATCCCCCTAGCAACCACAGTCGTTCATGCAAGCAAACATGCATTGGTCTCTACATACAAAAACTCTTTTTTATATCTGGCCTAGTTATGGCCATAAATCATTTGTAAGGGGTAAAATACAATAGCAGCTGAGATGTGTCTAGACCTAGGCAGGTGTAATGGAACCAAAGTCTCCCACATTTATCACCCTCAAGGCAGCGCAGGAAGGGAAAAGCCACCTGTTTGCTGATTATCATCCCTCTACTAACACCAACCAATAGACAAGTAAGCCAAAGGGAAGACCGATCTTCAGGAAAGCAGTAAACAAGGTTGGGGGGGGGAAAAACAAAAAAATCATGCCTTTCGTTATTGTTATAAAAATATTTTATTTTATTTTATTACATTTTTACCAAAATGTATGACCTTGTCTTGTTGGGGGGAGGGGTTCAATAGAAAAGGATATCATTGTTAATTAAAAAATATATAAAATGCAAACAATTGTTTTCAATAAAGTGAGTCTTCTCATGCAACTGCAGCATGAGAAGGAATGGACAATGTTCAGTTGACTTTTACAACTTTCCAGCAAAGTTTTTACTCCAGTGAACAGCAAAGGCAGAACTACACTGTTGATTGTTTACCATCAATCTCAGATTACTTCAGTCCATTTTTGTCCACCCAGGTGAATATGCTCTTGAATCTGTCATCAAAATGCAGAAGTTATCCAAGAAAATGCCCTGAAACCGAATCAAGGGTGAAAGTCACCTCCATACCAAGCACTATTAAAGCAATCAGTTTTCATTCCATAGGCCTTATGCAAAAGCAGTGCTCTCTATTGCAATAGATTTTTTAAAATCACGTTCAATTTCTTTTAACATAGCATCTAAATTATTGATTGGTTGATTGTAGTGAACCTAAATTGCAGATTACCGCGACATAATTCCATCTTTTTTTTTTTATTATAAATTTTTGACATAGGATGGTATCTAGCCACTAAATAAAATAATTATGGTTGCTATAAGGGTGGTACTACTGCCTCTAGAGGGCACTACAATGTGTAACTTATGACTTCCAATAAAAAATAAATTTAAAGACCCTTGATCAGATAGATCAGGCTTTCCACGAAAAACATTGGCGTGAACTAACAAACCCGAATTAGACTGGAATACTAAAATCTATAACGTTTGTGCAAATCTAAAGTATGTTAGTTTCTCAATATTAAAAAAAAAATATTCTGAAAAATACTGTTATGTGTTGTTTTAAACATGTGTTTAATTATTCATGGTATAGTTTTGTACTATGTAGAGTACTGCATTTGAAGCTATTTCTGTTTACCTCTTCATGCAACATCAACAAAATGTCACACACAAAGATAACAGTTGTGTACCAACTTAACTCTAACTACAAATAATTACATAATAATAATAATCTTGTTTTCATTACTGCAAGAGAGACAGGCTTATGTCACATTATGTGCTAATGAATCTTATTATGAAGTGTACTAATATACATTTATTCTAATGTATGGTGGAAATAGAGCACCAAAATCTATAATTAACCACGCACATATATTTTAATAATGAATTTACACAGTAGCAGAAATACTCAAATATAATAATATAATTATTATGCATATTCACACCGTACTTAATGTGCAACTCTAATCACAATCTACATGACTACACCACTATATATGAATAGAACACAACGAAAGTCTTACTCTTTAACTTCTTTCTGTGTCTGGGAACAGCAATTTATTACCATTTTTCTCTCACTTGTTTTATAGATAGTAATTAAAATTCCTATCATTTTTTCTGTATCATTGGGGTTGAAATAAATATTCAAGATGCTCTCAACAAAATCTTATCATGCTTCTCATGCTTATCAATGCTGCTGCCTGGCTGATCTCAAAAAATGATCTCCTTTTTAGTTGCCTTCATCTCCTCCCTCATTTTGCATCAATGGCCCTCAAGTTCCCCAGGCCTAAAGGACACAAACATAAGAATCCAATCCAGCTCAGGAGTGGGGCTCATGCCCATTAAAAATGTAAAAAATGTGGAGCCGTGAGGGGCCGAGGGCACAAGTCAGCCCAGTTAAGGGTGCAACCAAGTGCAAAAAGCACAACCATTTGGTACAGCACCCTGGACAGCATCCCCGGGCCAGTTACCTGCCTGGGCTGCAGCACCACGGACACTGCCTCTGATTAACCCCACACACCTGGCTCCACTTCCCTCGCCCGCCAGCTGTAGGCAATTGGGGCATAAAAGGCGCTGTGCCCACATGACTGGGAAGCAGGACAAAGGAGGGGCTGCTGCTTTGTTCTCCTTCTATTCCTTTGTGAACCTTTGTGAACCTTTGTGAACCTTTGTGAACCTTTGTGTTTTGATATCTTTGTTTACTTTATGAACCTTTGACCTTATTTAACTTCTGTTTTGGAGAGAACCATTTTTTGGTTCTTTTATTTTAAAATAAACGTTGTGGTTTTGTTTGTATCGCTGCCTCACCGTGCGTTTGTGTCCTGAGGCCTTTGCTGTGGTCAAGCCCCATGCTTGGCTTGAATGGGATAAAAGTTGCTCATATCCAGGGAGGATACATCATGAGGTCTGATTACTGATGGGGAAAGTCATCAGCATAGTTTAGGCTACAGTTTGGTTCAGCATTGCATGCCATCACCACTTCTACAAGCAAAGCTTATAGATAATATTCATGTTGAAACTGCTGCCCAGTTTTGACCTTGGGGAAAACATTAGCCAAGACCTCTGCCCTTGGTGTTTACATATATTACTTATGACCATAATTAATGTTTTCTTAATAAAGACAGCTATCAAATCTATAGGCTTACTTTGAATGATTTCCTATAGAGGAGCTATACTACATAGCCAAAAGTATGTGGATACCCACTCGTCGAATATCACATTGCTGCAGGGACTTGCTTCCATTCAGCCACAAGAGCGTTAGTGAGGTCGGGCACTGGTGCTGGGCGGTTAAGCCTGGCTCACACTCGTGTGTCCAATTCATCCCAAAGGCTCATTCATGGCTGTGCGCTCAACAGGTGTGACTGATATAGCCAAACCCACTCATTTGAAGGGGTGTCCACATACTTTTGGCCATGTAGTATATAACACAACTCTGAATGCTGTCTCCTAATAATTGTAATCACGGAATACAAAAAGTCACGCCATTCTGGATACTTTAAACATCTGTTTGTGTTTTTCTGTGCAGGGAATTATAATTATAATTATTATCTGACAGTTAAGAAAAGCAGTATAAAAATGCAGTATAACATGCTGCATGAAATAAATCTCAGCCTAGAAAGTTGAAAAAGCTTTGGGAAAGTATGTAACCATCCAGCCAAATGGAGGAGAACATTTTTAATTGTAAGCTATGGAAGTAACTCTGGATGAGAATTTTTTCTCAGCAAATCGTTTTAATATAAAGTTTTAAAGACACAGGGCTTAACTTGTATGTTCATTTGTATATAATTATAACACATGAAGACACGTTAACATATGAGCTACTGATTAAATTTAAATTAAATTACCTTTTTTTGAAGATTTCCTTTCCTTACCTGGTCTACTACTGTATTTAAAAACTAAGCTCTGAGCTGATTCTCCAGAATTTTTTTTTGCAACGTTGTCCTTAGAAAACAAGTCTCCTTGTAGGGTACACTGTCTTTTGAAGCAGATAGCACCTGACCAAAAGAGAAATCCACCTGCCAGAAAACTGACAGCAGTCATAACTCCATCTCCCGTTCACTGGCTTTCACGCAGGCAATCTAAAAACATTTGTAAGATAATATCGACATGCTTTGAGTTACATCCCTGCTTGTTAAACACAACGCAGTTGTACATGACAGGTGCTTACAAATGAAACCTGACATCCCAGCAATGCCCCTTGACATACAGAGCATCCAGTAGCAAAGCAGTTTCCTTTAAGTTGCTCCTTGATTATTACACTGAATTTGATAATCACTGGCTTAGTAAAGATCAGGCTCAAAAGTGGAATAAAAAGAGGGAATTTTGAGTCGGTGGAGGTATACGGTACGCATATTCAGCTTTAAAATCCTTTTTGTTGGGACTCATGACAAAATCAATGACTCTCAACTTCCCAACTAAATTTCAAATGGCACAAAGTTTTATAGTATTATTCACATTCTGCACATGGATACTCATTCAAAAGTAACATTTGAAAAAGCTTATCTTTCAGTTAAGCTCAGTTAAAAGGTATATTTCAGTATAGTTATTATATTATTAAAGTTTTAAGTTAAAAGTAGAGTCAAAATCATATGCTTCGAAAATCGATTTTTTCAGAACGTCCCCTGGAATGGCCAACTTTATGGTTCTGCTGCCATGTTCACCATCAGGGAGTGTCAATAATGTGTAGTAGAGTAACAGTGCAGAACATTGCCCGTTTCATTAGAAACTCGAGCTGCCTTTACTCAGTTTCTGAAATACCAACCATTACACGATCTAGCTGTTTAAAAATGGGTTATAAAGAAGGTACAAAGTAAAGTTGTAAGTATGGTCTCTTTTCCTAAATTTAGGAGCCTGTTTAGTTAATAATATCATAAAGTTTAAATGCCAAAAGCTTGACTGTCAACGCGGTCAGACTTATTTTATTTGGCACATGAATTGCCAGGACTAGCTACAAAATTATGTAAGTGCATTTAAAAAAAATATCAAAGACATCTCTTACAAAATAAAAAAAGGTTTATCCATGTCCCATGACATCCGATCATTTGTAGCTATATATAGTCTCAGGGCCTTGAATGTTAAATTGCGATTTGCTATTGGATGAGTGGGGGTTTGTGGTGGAAAAGGGAGCGTGGCTCATGAAGATAACCAAGTTATTTACTGCTCACAGTCACACAGGCCCACGCTATTTTATGCTGCGATCATGAAAGGCTGACCTCTAACCTTGCAATGAACCAGGAAAGAGAAAACTGACAAAGGCAAGTTGTTAAATGATTATTATTTTTTTTTTGAAGAAGAAGAAGAAGAAGAAGAATGGTTATTTTCACTCTGTTTTAATTGGTTTTTGTCAATTCCCGTGGAAAACCAGACGTGCATGTGTCACAGTTATGAGGATAAATTAAATTCACTGGGAATTTATCACATATCATGCTCACATAATGGTCTGGCATTGATAAATAGATGCAAAGCATCCAAGGGAGGGTTGTTTTTTTCATGATCTATTTTCTATCTGGCCTTTTGGTTTCTCGGTGCACTGAAATACTTCATGTGTTCTGATTCTTAGCATTTAAAAGGGAAAGAGATGCAACATTACACAATACAAACAAACTCTTATGTTGTTCAATGTTTCACACCTCATTTAATGCCTTTAATTTATTTCACGCTGGTATCTCTATCATATGTTGAACATTTCCCTTGTTGTTTCTATTTCTGAGCTTTATTATATCCTAAACATGCCAGCCTTGATGTATTTTAATTAGAAATCTGATAAAAATTCGAGTTGTCTGCTGTTTCCAGTGCAGGAATAACAAATGGGACACAAATGGCAGCACAAATTAAACCCTGGCTGCCAGAAAGACAAGTTCTGTTTAGGGGTTGAAATTTAGCCAAAGAATATACTAAAAATAGTTAGAGCTATAGCTAGATTTAAACATGTCTAGGCTTACTGCACAACATGTGCAGTCATTTGTGAATAAACTCTGGAGTCATTTTCACACAGGTCCTATGCTCATGGGCAGCATAAGGGAAAATTACTTGGGGTATAGGTTTGTAAAATTAAAATAAATCAATGCTGAAAAGGTGCTTTACGTTACAAAAAGGTTACATTTCAGTGTTTCTCTTGGGATTTTATACTTTTCAATTTTCCATGTCTGTTTCTTAGAGGAGAAAAATCAAACTGGAATTACGTCGATCAGGTGTGACTTGTACAAACAGCTATAAGGAAGTAAATTAAATTGTATATTGCTTTCTTGAGCCTTAGGTTTTGGTGATGTTTCCCTCTTGTGCAACAAATATGCCATGGGAGAGAGAGAGAGAGAGAGAGAG
This sequence comes from Hiodon tergisus, assembly GCA_025775045.1. NCBI lineage: Eukaryota > Metazoa > Chordata > Actinopteri > Hiodontiformes > Hiodontidae > Hiodon > Hiodon tergisus. Next base: position 3,674 of record JAOVYW010004852.1, on the reverse strand, counting down.
AGAGAGAGATCAGCAATCCCTGGGCTGGTGTGAAGGAAAAATTGTATTAGTTATATGAAGCGTGACTGCTTTAAGTAAAAGCAATTGACAGTAGGCAGTTTTGAGATAAGTGTCTTTGGTTCTAATGAATAAAAATCAGAATCCTTATATCAACACAGAGAAGATTTTATATATCTGCAAAGGTTGCCACTAAGGAATGAAAAAAAACAGAAGAGAATGAATATGCTTTACATATTTATGAGTTTAAAAGAGTTGAAGTTACTCCCCTAATCTTGTTCCTTTTCAAAGTACAGAGCTCAGGTTTTCACAAGGAGATTCAGTTAAGTGAGCAAATCCACTTTAACTGCTCAAACAGGTTGTTGAAAAGTGAGGTTTCCTAATTAGGAAACAAAGTAACCTCCTCTATGTAAAGTCATTGAAATATTCTGTCCTGCAAAGAAGAAGCTACAAGAGACTGTAGCATTGCTGTAGCATCACCGTCACTCAGACACAAGAAATGTCACATGATGGAAATGTAGTTAGGGATGCTTGCCACCTTCTAACATCCCTGACAAGAGTTGTGCCCTTAGTAGTGCCAGTTAAATTTTAGTGATTGTATTTATTTGCAAGCAGCCATGTTTCTTCATAGTTGTATTTCTTCCCAGTGGTTCTGGTGCTCAGTGCATCTCATTATGGTAGTCCTGACAACAAAGTAAGGGTCTATTTTAGAGTTTGTGGAGCTCAAGGTCAAGTTTACATTTGTAACACCATGTTCTGATGAGTTAAATTCAACTGGAAAAAAGTTGCATATTTCATAAGTAAATCACATCAGTATCAACATGAGGAACTGAGGAAAACCTTTCAAAAAGCCCCTTAGCCTATTGCCAAACTTTTTCTTTAACAAATGGCCTCTGGAGTGACATAATACCAGATATAATTTCTGAACCCTGCGTATAAGACAGGGACCAGCTTATGAAACAATTACGATTCCTCCCTAAACCTGACCTTTAATGACCATTAATAAAGCCTGTCACTCAGATTTATAAACTTTGATTTATTCAGTGACATAAGCTACTAATACCTTGAAATGTGAAGAGCACAGAGCACAGTATTTTCAATTTACTTCTTAAAAAGTGAAATTTTTTCATATCTTTTAATTTCCAATTTTATTGCTTTAAGTTTGAACACATTCTAGTATTAACAGAACAAATTGATAATGTCCTTAGTCCACAATGGTACATGTGTACGTATTGACCAAGAGGTACGTAGACCAGTACCCTTAGCTTTAATTTAGTGATCCTGCCATTTCTTGGAAGGACAGCAAACTGCAGTCCAGGGACTGTTTATACCTTCCATGCCAAGCTACCCAAGTCGAAACTCCTAGTCTATCTGTGGCCTTGGAGATTCCCCCCCCCCCGATTACCAGGCGCTCACAGAGTTGTTCAGCAAGGCTATGGCCACTTGTCTCCCTGTGCACAGACCCTGGGATTGTGCCATTGATCTGCCCCTAAGGACTTCACTGCCAAAGTGGCGCATTTATCTCCTGGAGTCGCAGGCGATTTGGGACTATATTCATGAGGCCTTGGAGCTCGGATTTATCAGCATGATCTCGCCTTCGATCCAGCGCCATCCAATTTCCCGTCAGCTCATACCTTCTTTCCTGCTGATTTGCAACCCCAACTTCTTCAATTCCTTCACTCTTTTTCTGGCTGCAAGACATTCTGGATTCAATCCCTGTACTCCTCTATCCCTAGTCCCACATAGCTATAGACTTCATTACTAATTTACCCAAATCTCATAGTTACAACATCTAGTGCTCATAGATTAGTTTCTAAGGCTGTTCTAAGACTACTCCCCCTGAAGCGCCTTCCTATGGCCATTGATACTGCTGAGGTGCTCTTTCAAGAGGTTATCAGGATACATGGTTTGCCTGAAGATGTGGTTTCTGAATGTTAATGTCAGTTCTCAATGTTAATGTCAGTCTCTCCTCAGGATATAACCCACAGTCTAAAGGTCAGATGGAATGCCTCAATCAGTGGATCAGGCGATTTCTGTGCACATACTGCAGCAGTGTGCAACAGGACTGGAGCAGGTTTTTGCCTTGGGCAGAGTATGCCCAGAACTTGTCCACTTGTCCAGCTTGTCCACTGGTCTCACCCCTTTCCAGTGTGTTTTAAGGAACCAGGGATTGGAGAGTCTTCATTCTGATTGCAATTACCTCACTGTTGACGTCTGGAGTCCCGCCCTTGTCCAGTTTCTGCAAGCCAGAAGTTCCAGGCTGAGGCCAACTTCTGGGTTAGTTTGGAAAGTGCTGCTGTATTTGTAAGATCCATATCACTGTCTCTATTTAGCACATATGTCATTTGACTGATTTTGTCGGCATTGATTATAAATTTTGATAATCGCTTTTTGTTACTTTTTGTTTTATGCCATAGCTCCCAGACCACGATCCTCAGTGTATCCAAATTTTTATTTTTACCTGCCCAATAAAAAATTAAAATTAAAATTATTAAGTAACCAAATAATCAAAATGATGACCATTATCATTTTATTAATAATAATAATAATAATAGTGTTATTTTTTATATATATATATATGTTATTTATAGGAATTTCAGATGATGAATTTCTATATGGATTTAAAAAAAAAACTGTATTTGGTTTGCTATTTGCTTCAGAAGATTCTTTTAAATGAGTCTAAATTCCCTTTTTGACTGGAGAGTTCTTAAGATGAATAATTTATGGCATAATACAGAAGGCAGTACCATATTAGTATGGCTTTTAGCCTTGCCCTTCAAAAGGAATCCTGACCATAGCTGTTTGGCAGAAAGCCTGTGCAAACGGGAGAAGTGACTGCTGCATCCCTGACTACACCTACAAGTGGGTGAAGCTGAAGGTCAATCTGCATGCGAAGAAATCAAGCCACAAGTTAAGTTTCTGTGAAAACTATCAGCTCCCTGAATACTGACTATTGCAACTATTACATTTACAAAGCTTTGTTTTACATCAATCCTCTGAAAGGCTATGAAATGTGCTTTATTAAACTGCTGTGTAATTGAGGACAATAACAAAAGTCGCAACTAAGAGATGTAAAACGGCTTCACCCCTTTGTTCTTGGGATGGATCTGCAACCTGCCCATTGGTGAAAGATATTCTATCAGTATCGTCCAAACCAATGTTAAACCTTGTTAACGCATCTTTAGTATAAGGATATGTCCCTGAGTCTCTCAAGGTAGCGGTAATTAAACCAACTTTAAAGAAACCAAATTTAGATCCACATGTTCTTAAGCACTTTAGTGTCTAATTTACCATTTTTGTCAAAAATATTGGAGAAAGTAGTAGCCCAGCAGTTATTAGAATTCCTTAACTCTAATAAAATGTTAGAAACATTTCATTCAGGTTTTCGAAAAGGACATAGTACTGAGACAGCACTTGTTAGGGTTGTAAATGATATACTGGTATCTGGTAATAACTTGGTGTCTGTTCAAATACTGCTTGATTTAAGTGCTGCATTTGATACTATCGATCACCACATCCTCTTAAATAGACTTGATACACACGTATGCATAAGAGGGACTGCTCTATCATATTGAGATCATATTTGACAACACTTTTGTTGTTTGTTAAAATCGGGGAAGACTCATCTGATTTGTTTCCGGTTAGATATGGAGTACCACAAGGTTCGGTGTTAGGCC
>JAOVYW010004851.1:0-12766 GCA_025775045.1 Hiodon tergisus | reverse complement strand
CCCCCCCCCATGGAAAGTGCGATTAGCAGGTTACCAAAGTTTTGATTTGGTCCCAGCCCAAGACCAAGTTCCGTAGAGAGCTTACATTATCCATGGTTGTCGATCACTAGAATACATTTTTAATACACTGTCATTGCTAACGTTCAATTAAGAATTGAAGCGTATTTTGAGGGCAAATTGTGGGTTAAGGACTGCCGTAGATCGGTTTGTGAATTTGTAGTGGAGGAAAAATGACCCCACTGGATCCCAATGCCCCATAAATTAAATTACCAGAGTATAGTTCTGTAAGAATTAGACGTATTCTTAATCAATATAAGGAATATACCAAACCCAAAATAAAATATACATAGGAATTCAGATCCGTAAAAAGTACCTGTTTTCCCCAGTAATAGCAGTTCCTTTAGGACTTTGCTCTCTTTGTTTTTAATATAATTATTAATCTCTTCAGTTATTAACAAATACTGTGGATTTGATAGACTACTCACAGATCAGCTAAATTAAACCCACTCAAAGCCACTGGGGTCCTTTAATTTAATTTAAGGTAATTTAAGCAGAGATTTGATCAACTTTGAGCTTGCATTTGGTTTAGATTGCATTTGATCATGATTAATCCATTAGGAAAAGGTTTTTATATTATCCTCATAATTTGATAATTTCATAAAGTTTAATATGTACTCGTATCAATATTACTAAACATCTGCAAAAGTATCTACAATATTTGATGAATTATAGTTAATTAAAAGTCCTGTGGTAAAAGCTTCCTCTTGTAGAAAATATAATTACCCTTAATTGGGGTATGTAAAGTGGGTATGTATTTATGAGAAAGAGGGAAAAAAAAGTTTAGTTGGAATATAAATTGTTCATATCTTCATATTATGTAAAATGGTATGTCTGTAGTGGTATGTGTGTATCTCTTCATTTAATTTAGAATTCCACTGTGATATTTGATAAAATTTAACAAAATTTAACCACCATGTGTGGCTAAAATAAATATTTTCTTGCTTTTATGATAACTTCGGCTGTTTTCAAAGGAAAAATAGTCCTGACACCAGTGAATTACCTCATTGCTGTTCATTTCTGCAAGCGTTGGTGTGGCACAGTTTAACAATTAAAATGTTTTATATATAATTTATGTTTCATGAAATCTGCCAATCAGCACAGAAACAATCCGACATTAGTCTTTTTCAAGAACAAACTAACAAGAATGAACTGAATCACTTCAATGTGCACCCGCCGCCCCATGGTTTTTATCATTGTAACTTTTTGTGTTAGCGCCCAGCAGCGAGGTGTACATAGGGAATCTGTCGACACACCTCCGTTGTCTTCTCTTCTTCACAGGGTCCTGAAAGTGCATTCCTACACGGCAAGTAAGCAGCATCCACGTTGCCAAACTAACTTCCTTTTCCCAAAGAAACGCTTGGGGGTTAAACAAAAGACCGTTTATTTAGCCTGATTTGTATGTTCTTGTGTCATGTCTCTGGTCAGTCTGACTTTTTAATGTGCAGAGCACGCCATTAAAGGTCTAATAGTGACCAATCGGCAGTGACTACACTAATGTAAATTCTTTCACATGGCCGCCCCCATTCTTAGGATTTGAGAGCTCCAAGAGGCTCTTCAACACAGACCGAACTGCACTCTTTTGTGCCTGTTACAACAGGACAACAGTTAAAGAAATGTTAACCTCTCTGTGAAACTGGGCACCTGTCAATGCTTTCAGTTAAATGTGAGTACAAATTGAGAAATAAATGAGTTTACAGATTTGATAAATATAAATGGAGTTTACAAATGAGCTTACAACTTTTCAATTGCATGTTTTTAGTTGCAGTCAAACTTTATATTGCAAACTATAAATGTATTATTTACATAATAATAATTTGCATAAAATAAGTAGAAATGCACAATTTTGTCAACAGCATGAGAAGCATCAGAATGATGTTGTGAAACCTGAACAGGGATCACCTGATCAAGGATCAGTACATACAGGTAAGAAAATAATAATAATCTTCACCTTGTTGGAAAACGGAAAAGTGAATTTCCTGTTTCCTTTTTGTAATAGCATGTGATCTCACTCGCCTTCCTTATTTGTCCAAACATGCAAAATGCAGTCATTTAATTGGACCTTCACATGACGCAATCATGCAGGACCTGAGGTCTATATTCACACTGTCTGTAAATAGAGCTTGTGAAAGATTTAAGCTGAATGATCAGTGTTTTCAGTTCAAATGGTAAATATTTAGTTATCTGGGTCATTGTGTATATATTGTGTTCAACAGACCTCATGTGATCAAGGTCACCTATTGATTGAATCCAGTGTTCACTGTATATAGTGTAAGTGGTGTGTTAGTGGAAGCTTTCAGCAAACCTGTTGTGTTGTGGTTAAAACAAAACTAGTCATGTGAAAAATGTGTTCTTCGATTGAGGATGCGATACTCCAGATATTTCAATAATCCAGAGGTGGGGTCTAAAATGTGGACCTACCATTCCATGAGAAACCATATGTGCCATCATCTTCTGGGCAACGCTTTTTTAGCTGTAGAGTTATCTATATAATGAGTCTATTTCCTACAGGACTAGTCTACTGCTATATTCCTCATTGTCTTTCTCGTGTGGTAATAAACGTTCTGTATTAAGAGCAAAGACAGAGCCTTATGATCCGGCGTTCACGGGTTTGAATCCAGCTCATGTCATTAGCCAGATGTGATTGGGAGAGCACAGCGGCGGCGCAGAGTTAGCAAGGTGCCGCGTGGGCTGGCTGGAAATCGGCAGGGCTTCTCCTGGTTTGTCGCTAACGAGTGTCTCCTACCGGTTTCCCCAACGCCTTCAGGCCGAGAGCACTGTAGAGAGGAAGGTGCCTCTCCTCCAATCTGCGCTGGATCTCTCAGTGCAGCCAGCATGCAGTGAGGAAAAGAGACTGGTGGCCCAATGACGACTAGGTGTGGAGGAGGCTATTACCACTTTCCTCGCTCTACCCCGCTAATGCAACAATGCATTAGCACAATTGGCTTTGTAAACATTCTGAGCAAACTGAGTATTTTACAAGTGAGAAATAGTTCAAATGAACATCTGTTAACACCCTAACATCAACCTCATTATTTTTAATCTTGAACAGACCAAGGTTTATGGATTACAAAGGGACTTTTATTTTTTTAATTGGCCTCATGTCAGCTCTCGTATCCCAAATTACTTTGCTACTTTACAATGGTATGGAAGTAAAAAGAAGGACCCAGTATAAATATGTGTGTGTGTGTATATAAACAATACATTTATACAATAAAGAAGAAAGAAAATTGTGTGTGTTATAATTAGGACTGCAAAGAGGCCCAATATTTCTAGAAACTTTAGCTTGGGAATTTTCAGCATTTTGGAAAAATATTTTTGTATAAATTTTCAGTTATGTTTTTTCTCATGTTATTACATAATTTATGTCCAGTGTGTATGTATAGTGACATGTTAAAAACATAGTAATAAAACGTAGTAAATTTGCATTTGTTATATTTATTATTACGTTTACTGAAATATGTTTATTAAAGTCATAACTAAATTCTGCCAAATACTGTTTTATTTGCATTAGAAGTGTTTGTTTATGACAAAACAAATGCAGTCTGTGTCCAAATGAACCCCAAGTTTCCTGTTATTTCCTGTTCATTCCCATGGGAAATTTTACCCACCGGAAGTTCCCGAAATTTTCTATTCCATGTATATTTCTATTTTTTCAATTTTTCTAATTCAAGAATCTTGTATGAACTTTTCCCCTGTTCTCAGGGCATCAATATAATTACTACTGAAGGCCATATGATACAGTTCACGCACCATCAGACTGCCTTTCTTTAGTCTGCTTTAATGCAGCGCCGTCAATCCGTGTACTTAAACACGACCGCCCGAAGACAAACTCTGCGATACGATGTAATGTAGCTAAACACACATCGCTGGATTGGACTCTACTATAACATTGGTTCTTCTTTTCCACTTTCACATTGCTGGAGAACCCCAGGGTGCCTTAACACAGTGGAATGAGAGGTGGCATTGCCTTTACAAAGGGCTGTGATTGGACCGGACAGCTATTAGCAAGGAAGAAGCACAGGCCGGCGCCATGAGTTTGGAAGCCAGGCAACTGGAGGTCCGAATGGCAGCCAGATGTCTTCTCTTTTTCCTTTTTCTCCGTTATCTTTCCTCAAATCTGCAGCAACGCTTCAAAACGCATCAAAATTTTACAGTAAACCTGCATGTTTTCTTTTCTTCTCTTTGTGAATCTGAAGACATGAAAAGCATTCATTTTCTCCACGCCTGATGACCTAACGTGAGAATTATGCGACAGCCTTAGTGAATTAAAGAACAGGTTCGTACAAAAGTGATCTCTCGGAGAATCGTGAGCATCTAACGTGACGCACTACCCCGTATGGAGAGGTTACAAGGAGTAGACGTCTTAATGATTTCATTTAGGGCAGAAGTATTCGGGGTGGGGGCCTCACAGTTTGGGCTGAGGGGAACTAATGCAGGTCTTGGCTTCGAAATACGGAACGGCTTCATTCTTTGATCAGAGCGATTTTCCAGACATGATTTGTTGGTCTTGGCCCGAGGGAGGACACCGTTGGTGCACTCTTGACACTGGAATGGGCCATCAGAGCGGGGGGGATTACTGTCACGGGACGACAGTTGTTTGCTTAACCTCCTCACCCTTCACCCCCCTTTCTGCCAGCCCTCAAATTGGAGGTCATGCGGTGCGGGACGTCCCTCATCGTTATGCTGATTAGTTTACAAGACGTCAAGCAGGCTTGGGGGTAGGCATGGGAGGGGAAGTAGGGAGTTGTGGAGAGGAGCCTCTGGCTTACACCTGCAGTTGAACTGTTTAAAGGCTGAGATACTTCCAAAAAGAACCCCAGCGGAGACATGTTTTTTATTAAAACTAATTTGTGTGAATCCGCCTGTAGCTACGACGTTCAGAGCACTCTGAACAACAATTTCAGACAAAAATCATGGATTCCACAGATTTAGGGGAGCTAAGCCAGTTGAATCTCAACTCTGTCTTTGTCATTTATGGAATCCTTGTTGAGACTTTTAGCCAGTATTTGCCTACTGCTTTTAAAAAAACCTAAATCAGGTAATTCCACTTCTATCTAAAATGTTTCAGATCTTAAGTTTCTAACAACATGTCATACAGATATCTATACAACCTCTTGCACCCTTTCTTTGTAAACTGGGTCGTAACGTCTTTGTGTCTGAAAGGAGCATAGCCAGGTGCAGCACTTTATCTGGGATGTGCGCAGCTGTGGACGTTTGTAATTGTACCATTTTGTCCACGCAAACCCTCGCAACTTTAGCAATCAGCTAAATCAACAGCTACGCGGCTGTGGTTGACTGTCATACGCAAGGTGTAATAACTACAGGACTGATAGTGATAACAAACACCTTATAGTCCACAGCTCGTATCCTGAAGATGTGTCCAACACTTGGGATATATACAGGAATTATGGGATTCTTGGAGCACGTGCCCATTGCCCACCCTTGTAGATTTGTGTATTTTATATCTCCATTAAAAAAAATTTATTAGAAAGCTACATAATAAACCAGTTTTCTCGGTTCTAATCATATAGTATGTTTATTGACGTTTTGCCTAAAGTATCCCGTTCACACAAATTTGCCCCATGGGTAACTGAGGCGTGAAAACATCCCAGTTAATTAAATGAGCTGTGTGAGTTAACAGACACACAGGGCTTTAGCCATGCTTACGCTTTAGATTTAAAACAAATAATCACGCATATATTTGACACGTTTAGACTTGATGTCTTGCTAAATAATTGACTGCATTCCATCACCCATCCTGACGTTAACAAGAGGAGAAATAAGGAACGTGATTTATAATTATTACTCTTGAATTGTTTGGAAGCAGTATGTCATTCATACTGTCATGAACCAAGGGCCCACTGAAATGTCTTCTTCAGTTAAAAAAAGACTGAAAGTTCACAAGCAACATCTCTCAATGACCTGCAGAATAAATGTCCCAGAAAGAGGGCCTAGTATGACAAGAGATTCTGACAGGCCTGCGCTCCCTTGTTTGTTGTACTAGCTTGTGTTTTAAGAGAGGAACATTGCTTTGCTATGCCCATAACTACACTTCCCTGGGTACTTCTGTGGGGCTCGTAGGAGGTCAAGCCCTGACCTTTGCAGGAAACACATAATTTGTGTTACAGACACAGTGTACCCAAGAGCCTTTACCCTCTGGATTGTTTTCTATGTTCTTTAGCATTGGATTTACTGGGAACCCACCTTTCAAATAATTTGGTACAATCGGATCAATTCTGATTAGCCTGGCCATATTTTTATCATTATTTTACTCACATTTGGACCTTGTATTAAACTGTTGCAGCACTCCGGCCGGTGGCATTTTGGTGCTGTGGGAAAAACAACTTAGTTCGCATAGACAAAACCTATTAATAATGCGAGGTATGAAGGTATTCCATTTCGGAAATATAGTAGAGATATGTGTTTAAACATATTAACCGCGTTTCAGTGTAATAAAAATACAACGTGTGTGTTCGTTCGTGGTTCAATTGGCGCTAAAAAAAAAAAATTAAATCTAGCGTAGTTGGTTAATTAAATATGTGACCTAGCAAGCTATCTTTAACATCTTTAATTGACATTTACCACTCAAGCTGGAAGTTCTAAGAAATGTGTACATAACTGTTTTCGGAGATGGAGAACCTCCCTTCGGCTGGACGACGGGAAAGTCAAAAATAACCCTGAGTCGGATTCTACGAACTGAACTCGAGAGGCTATTCAAATACTACGAGGCGGAAGTAGGATTGTTTCTAGCCATCCCGTAGCATTTTCAGGACCAACTTTAAATGTCCAGTAACATTGGGGTGCTGTATCTGCGTTAACGTAAAGAGATATATCCCCACGTCTAGATCCAGGGTGCTAAATTTCCGCATTCGTGCCATCATCTTTTTTGGAGTTTATATTCGCTGTAAAGCTAGTACTTTCATCTCCGTTTTTTCGCACGTTCACAACTTTCCTTATTGTTTCAATTATTTATACGGAATAATACTACATAAACTGCAGCGATCATATTATCGGAAACGCATATTAAGTGTTCTCTCAGACATAATCGATGTATGATTTTGTTATTTAAATTCCGATTTGAATTCCTCTGCTTTGAATTAGGTCGTTTGCTATAGCTCTTCTGACGTCAGCTACAATATTGTTAGATTCGTTATTTAGCTAGTTTGACGGTAAATAGATGCGTTATATTCGGGTAACAGTCATATCATGGAAAACTAGTTTAGACATTATATTTTATATTATATGTCGTAAGTCTTTTTTAAAGATTGACACAATCTGGATTCTATGCACGTTAAAATATGTCTTTATTTAATTTGACAAAAACGTATATGTCTTAATATAAAATAGTAGTGCATCCCCAAGCATTTCTAACGTAAAAGTAAAAAAATAATAATGTTAAATCTTTGTTAAACTTTAACTTAAACCAGTTTCTATTTGTAGACGCGCTACAGGTCTGTGCTGTTACCAACTTGTGTTTAAAAGCGGAAATCCAGATCTTAAAATAGCTGCTGTGGTTAAACAGTAAAATGCAGGTGCCGCGCAATCAGTGCAGAGATAGGCATTTATCTCTGGCTTCGCAGCTCAGTCATCCAGGGACCATACAGTCTGATGCCAACGGTCAAGAAAATAACAGCTAACTGTTACCTGGACTCTAGTTTTTTGAGTGTGCTTTAGTGTTGGACTGTGCTCCTGGATATTTTTTAAACTTAGTGTGTGCTCCTGGAACAAAAATGTTATTGCAGAGCGCTGTAAGCACAAATAACACATGCTCTGTAAAGAGGATGCAGAAAGCATGGGTGTGGGTCGAACTTTTAAACAAAGCAATGCGTCTTTATAAAAAGGTTGTTGAAAGTAGTGATGGTGTTTGGTAGAAAATGACAGCAGGAAACAGCAGATGATGACCCTGGGAGGAACTCCTCAATTCATTAACAGTTCATCAGGGCTCATTTTACTATCTTAAAACTGGTATCTGGGTCAAATTTTAGCTTGTTCTCGACACATGTTTATTTTAAGATTTATTCTGGCCAGTTAAGGAATAAATAATTGTAATAATTGTGAATGAACTGTAATTCGGGGTAAATACATTTTATCGAAACGAATAATCATACAGAGAAACACACATACACTTACAGGTTCCACACACACTGACGTCAAACACTGTCTCCTCTAAATCTCCTATAAAAATTTTTTTTTAAATCTAACACCAACAAAGTATTAACTAATGAATAAAGTGAGTCTCAAAATAGGTTTTAATTTTAAAAATTGCACAAAAAGTAAAGCAATAACAGTTTTCTACTTTTCTATATTCTCTTGCATATAATTGTACAGTTCAGTGATGGGAACATATACCATATTGGTTGCAATGTCCAAGACCGTTGCTTTGGTGAACTATAAATACTGACACAAATTAAATCTGATAATTGTATTTTTAAACTCTAACTTTCTTGTAACCGAAATAATGACATTTATGACTAGCTTTTAAAATACTCCCTAATAAAATGACTAGCTATAGATATTATTAATTATGGATCTGGTATTCTGAGTACAATAATAGGTTATATAAAAAAACAATTCCATAAAATAGAGTATAGAATAAAGTAATCATTTTACACAGTACTGTATCAGATGTAATAAAGAGTGTACGAAAAGCCATTTTAAAATCTGCTGCATTCCCCTGTTCCATTCTTCACTTGCAAGAGAAACATTACTGATGAACAGGAACAAAACCGATGGAGGCGTTATTAGTGTGATATAAATGTCGTTCTTATCTACTGCTGCGTCAGACTTTTCTCAGAAAACATGGCATTTTAGAGATGAAAGTAAGATGCATTAAGTCAGTCTTTCCACTGACGTTAAACCATTCTATAGCTACTAAAAAGTACAATGGCAGTATTGGAAATTTATATGCCGATAAAATTCTTCAAATAAGGTTTTGAGGAGTTTAGTGACGGGTGAGGAATTATTTGTCTTTACTATAACCCTTTTTTTTGCAGCTTGTCTTGAGTCAAACATGGCTCCCTCCTTCTCTTTCTCTGTTTGTTTTGCTATTAAGGGCTAAAGACATTAACATAAAAACAGTGTTAATCACGCCTCTGCTCCCACTAGGCAGATTTTTCAAGGCAAAGATTTCTTTCCTGATTTAGTAATTTGATTTTTGTGGTCGTTTTTACTTGAATTTGTATGGTATTGCCATGCCACCCTTTACCATCAAGTGACATACGTTTAAACAATCTGTGATCTGTCGATTACAAATACCAAAATATATATATCTATATGCACATTTTTTTATTTATGATTTTGCCATCATCATCAATACATTTTTATATTACATATTTTATGTGAAATACATGGTTGTATTTACAGTCATAGTCAATGATAGATGGTTTTGCAATTTTCAGGAAACCAGAATAAAAATGACTAACATTTTATGATGAAAATGTTAGTTTATGAATTGTTAATATTCATTACAATGTTTTTACATCTATTTTCATAATGTAAAGTAAATATGTAACAAAGCATTCAAAACTTGTACTTTTATTATTATTATTTCTATTACTATTAGTATTAATAATAAAGCTTAACACTTCCGAGTGCGTATGAGTAAAACGATGACTTTGGGAATCAAGGTTAAATGACAACGGCTATTTAGTACATGTAACATAGTGTAACAGGAAGTCGCTCAGTTAATTTTGGTCTTAATTACTAAGCAGCAGTGTAAAAATTGTAGCCTTAAAGCCTTAAAATGGGACACCCTTTGTTCCTATAAAAATGTAATACATTTTTTTAAAGAGGCTGATGGTGGGAGAGTCGGCATTAAAAAAAACCATTGAGATAGGCCTATTCGTGATGGGGTCAATCGTAATTAGAAGAGACTATTCTTGTCAGTGATCCATGCAGACTATTAGAGTTGTCACGAAAACCTTGCGGGCCGCAGTGAGCATGCGCAGCGATTGCGCCCACATCTCGCACGGGTGAGGTCATCTGAGTTTCCTGCGCAAGCCCCCCGAACCATCGCAAAACTCCTCTCGCACGCAACCTCATTCTCAGGGCCTTCAATCGTTTTATCATGGAGCTTTAAGCACAGAAAACTTGTTTTTGTTGTTGTCGGGGGTGTGGTCTAAAAACCAAAGTCTACTGTGTGACGCACATCCTTGTTTCAAAATGTCTGCTTTAGACCTAATGTGTCTGGTTGAATTTTGTGGTAAAATGGTGAACTCTTCCCTGGCCATCACTGAAAGCTGAAGTCTAGTCACAGAATATCCCCGTCGCATATTTTTACCATTCATAAACACCGACGGAAAGATGTCCACTATGCAGTGTAAAAAGCTGCTTTGATGGATCAAGGTACTCTGCTTCACATCACATTTCCTCCGATTTTGATGAACCTATTCCACGGCTGGCCCTCACAGTCGGGGTTGCGGAACCATCTTAAACCACCTCACTTGATCCTTGACCAAGAGGTACCAGAGGGTTACGGCGGTTCAGTTTACAAATCAAGCAAACAGGATCCTGACGGTTTTATTATTCTTTCTCCCCATATACACTCAACACTCACACAGCGCACCAAAAACAGCGGACCGTATGGAGTTTCTCTACGGTCCCTTATTCTGCTTGTTGTGCGTGGACTGTAGGAAAGACATGACTGTGCAGGTAATTTTCCTGTTTATTTTAATTCTGATTCCCAGCATAAATCTGGTGGGAAACATACGCGCCTAATTGCTATTTTGAATGTTTTTACGCTTTGCCAAAATTTTTACTGGTGGTTTCTTTTAACACATTGACTAAAAAGGAAAAGTTAAAGGTAAATAGTGAAATCAATAACTAATGTTCTAACTCTTTTATATTTAGATGATATTATTACTAAAACTTTTTACTAAATTTACTAAATTACAATTGTTTTTAAAATAAATTAGCTACAGTTCATACATTCAGTTCAAAAACAATAAAATGGTATGATACATAAAATCATCTGGTACTAAAAGTTTTTTGCGTTAATAGTTTTTTAAGCAGTTTTTTAAATTAGAAAATCCTATAATACACAGCGATGTAATTATAAAACATAACAAAGGCCGCGATAATTTAACCGAGACATTTATACTGAATTTTAGGTAACAAATTTAAGAAACCTTTTTTTTTGTAATAAACATACGTTTCTGTATAGGTGCAATTGGTCGATTTTAAGGATAAACTAATTGAGCATTTGAATCTAGGCCTTAGAATATACATGGTTGTAAGAAAGATTCCGTTCCTTTCATTTTAATTGGGGCATATTTTTTAAAGAAATTAAGATTGTATTTTAGTTTTTTTTTAAACAGAAAGTGAACTGATGAGATAAATTATTATTACCAGCTTTAAAAATATATATATTTTAATTTTAGTTTTTGAACATATTTGGAAATATTACTATTGAATTGGCACAATGAAGTTTAATAATTTTGATAAATTATTTTCAGATGAGAACAATTATCATAATTTTGCTGTATCAGATATCAACCCGAAACCTCACATATATTCAAATAATTGTATTTAATAGCTTTTTCTTTTCATGAGTAGAAGAAATATGATACTTATAAAAAACAGAAAACGCTGTTGAATACAATTTTATTAAACGTAATTTGTGGGTTGTCAAAGTTTTGATGATTTTGCCTAGCCTGTTATTTGTCAATAAAAAGATCTTCAGATCTGTATAATAAAGGGTTCCTTAAGCGTGTTTCTTTTTTTTACTATATAAAATGAAAAAAACTTTAACCGCTTAGAGGTTAAATTGTAAATGTAGAGTACGCTTAGCGCTAACAAATGGCGTACAACATTACTAAAGAATTACCCCAACCCAAGGCCCACCTAACCCTAACCATAAAACCAAAATGTTTTATATTTTATAAAACAATATTTATTTTTAAAACAAAACTTACCTTTCCTATCATTTATATAAACGTTTGTTTACGCTGAACAAATGTTTATCTAATGTATTGTATTGTCACGGTTAATCATGTTGTCAAAATAAGTTTTAAGACTTGCTAAGTACTATTTTTAGATAGCTGATTAATTAAACTCATGGCCTATCTATCAAGAGAAGCAGTGTGGTCTGCGTGTAACGCCTAAAAATATTGGCCCCTTGTTCATTTCTGCTGCGATGACGGCAGAAAAATATCTTAATTCTTTATTTTATCAATGTATTTTACCATCTGGTTTCAAATTAGCTTTCTTTTTTAAAATAATCATGAATTAAAATATATCCCTTAAAAGAAAATACATACAGCCAATTTCTGTAGAAAAAGCAAGCATTTGATTGTGCACTTTAATGGTTTTAGTGAACCATTGGTATTTGCAGTAGTATTGTACGTGAACTCAATTTCTCATCACATGTATAGGGAATAGTGGCTGCATCGCCTGCAGGACTACTTTGAGACAACTGGCCACCTGAACAAGGTATATGTCGATATTAATGGGGTGATTATATTGCTCTTGTTTAAGTTCTACTGTAGCAAACTAAATAAGTATTTGATTATGTTTATATTTCCGAAATAAACTCAGCATTTGCATTGAACAGAGTTTTTTGTACTTTGAGAAAACTAAGAACAGTGAATAAACGAGGGATGTCCAACAAAATTAATTTGGGTTTCTGGCTGCCCAAGGTCCAACACTGACCCAAGGCCCACCCAACACTAACCCTAACCCTAACCCTAACCCAAGGTCCAACACTGAC
>JAOVYW010004848.1:0-12768 GCA_025775045.1 Hiodon tergisus | reverse complement strand
AGAAACCTTGGGCGGTCTCAGGGGTGTGGGAGCGAACGGTGGGAAACCTTGGGCGGTCTCAGGGGTGTGGGAGCGAACGGTGAGAAACCTTGGGCGGTCTCAGGGGTGTGGGAGCGAACGGTGGGGCACCTTGGGCGGTCTCAGGGGTGTGGGTGCGAACAGTGGGGCACCTTGGGCGGTCTCAGGGGTGTGGGAGCGAACAGTGGGACACAGGCCAGAGACCAAGTATTTTTTTTAAATAATAATAATTTAGTCTAAAACTGTAAGAAATTATGAGAATAGGAGCTGAAGGTATATGTGTGGTGGAAAATCTGTACATTTCTGGCAATCTGTCCAGCGGCTTAGGAAAGGTACTGAAGGGACAGCATTGTGAATTCTCAATCCGCACACAGATAAACATAGGCCTTCAGAGTATGTGGTAACAAGAGTGGGACAGCAGGGGGCGCTCTGTCGCGGTGAGCGGATGTGTTAATCCCTCAAAGCACAGCATCCTGTCTTCCGGAGGAATGTCACACTGAGGTGAATAGGAAGGGATGAGTTACAGGGAAGATACACATACTGCGGTGGTTAGAAGAGAGACTTCCCATTCCGGCCTCATTGATACATACACGGCGGGGGAGCCTCAGATCTCCATGGAACAGAAAAGCTCTCACATCACAGGCACAGACCTCAGCACACAAACATGGTGGTTTATATCTACCTTGAAACATCAGTGTTACATGCCTGAGTGACCCCCGTGTCTGCAACTGATGCATCAAAGCGATTGTTGGCGTGGACCCTGACTCACTGACACACAAACAGACCATTCTCCTGTGCCATACTTGTCATCCGTTTCTGAAAAAAAGTCCCCAAAGGGGATGGCATGGCAATCATTACACTCCCCCGCCCGTTCAAAGCCTAAGCACAGCACATTTGCTCTCACCAGGCAGCCTCCGAAAAGTCTCATCTCTCTGCAGATCAGCACTCACGCTGCACAGTCACGACTAGCAGTAAATTCACGGAATGAAGACTTAAACCCCGCCTCCTCAATCTGCTTTCACAGAGAATCACACCCCCACCGATCTCCGAATCAAAGTGGACGAGAGCAAAGAGATCTGTGTGCGCGCGTGTTTCTGTGTTGTGTCTGTTCTGTACGGAGTCTGTGTGCAATACCCTGTGCCTGCTCAGGTCCATGGGCCTCTCTATGCCCACGTTTACAAACGGCAACCCCGGTTATGAACTCAATCGTTTCACGGTGGAGTGCTCCGCTCCAGCCTGGGACCTTCATGAAAAATTAAACCGTGAATGACAGCAGTCTGTCACCTCCCCCAACAGCCACCTTGCCTTCTTGCCTGCGCAGAGGGGATCAGCGTAGGCAAGCACCGACCGCCATGCAGCCAGAGAGCACACGCCATCACTAATCACGCACCGTCACACTCGTCACGGAGGAATACACGCTGTCCCCCAGTCACTCACCAAAGAGGAATTAACACTGTCTCTCACCAAAGAGGGATACACGCTGTCACAGTCACCATTACCATTTCCTCCTCAGCTCTCTCCTGTTTCAGTTCCCTCATCCCATTGAACTGTCTCTCACACACACACACGCACACGCATGATACATAAGCACATACATGCACACACTTGCAAGTATTCACACTTTCCTGTTGACAACTCATGCATGTAGAGCAGGCAGATTTAGTAAGTCTTTTAAAAACAGTTTGTTAAAATACATTTGCATTCAGCCATTTTGTCTTTTGTAAATGTATATTTTGTTCATTTATGAGAGCTTTGCCCATACCCTTCTTCCACTATGATAACGAATGGTACAGCCGTTTACACTTCAGACTTTGAATTAATTTAGCAGTTCCATGCCCAATAATAGAGAGAGAGAGAGAGAGAGAGAGAGAGAGAGAGAGAGAGAGAGAGAGAGAGAGAGATGGCTGAGTGAGGGGAGGGGTTAGAGTTCAATATTCAAAATACTGCAATATCCAGCCATTTCGTGCATCTCTGATGTCCGATTATAAATTTCATGCTAACGTAGCTGTTCGCTCTTAAATGTGTCAAACTACAGGGCCCAGTTGACTAAAAAAAAAAAAAAAAAAAAAAACCCCCACAAACCTTGTTCTAGCTCTCATGAGACTGAAGTACCGGTGAGGTGGCTGGCATTAGCCTCTCCCATGTTCCTCCTGGTGCACCATGCTTGGACACCTTTGGTACAGGGGAGAATAGACAGAGTGGCCCAAGTTCTGACCACACAGCCATTTATAGACATTTATGACAAACAAGAGCAGAGTTGCCCTTTTCTGGCATAAATCCAGCATTCTGGTCTTCAGTGCCCCTCTGTGTTTTCAGCCACCTTTACTGTAGTGAGGTGAGGTGAGTGAATTTGGTACAATCGGAGCTGCATCCCCTTCCCCAGGCCACTGCCTGTCAGACTCCAGAGCAGTCAAGAGGGCTCCTTCAAAATGCCACTTGGAGACACAAAGCAGAGCCATTCAAGTGCTCCTCCCTAGACAGGAAGCCCAAAAATGAGGCAAGTGAGGTGACAACTGGCTGCACTCACCTGCTCGATAAAGCCCCTGGGTTGGGGAGCGTGTGAGGGCTCAGGAGTGCCGAGTGGACCATGAGAGCCCCCCCCCCCACCGCACCCTAACTCAACAGGCATGACCCACAAAGAGGGCTCCGGCTTTGCTGCAGTTCGGCTCAGCTGCACGTAAGCCCGCCTACCCCGATAGAGATTTCAGTCCTGGTCACTCCTTTGGGAGGGCCATTATCTCAACCCTTGCATCATGAATAAATGATGTCAATAAGGAGGGTTGATGAGGTGGGGTCAGCAGTGTGAATGACAGGGGGATCAATACGGGCTGGAGCCATACTTCCTGGTGCCAAAGCAGAAGCAATGACCCACCCCAGAAGAATATTCCACAGGATCATCAAGGAAGGGTCTTTCTTTTTCTCACTGCAGTTAAGCCAAAACCGCTCCACGCTATTCTGAGGGACTTTCTACAACGTTCCCATTGGCTAGCGTTGTCTCACTCGCACAAATTTGCCGACATGAAAATACGAACCTATTTGTTTTAGACGATATTTTGCTTATGAAAACCGTGTCATGGGACAGTGTTATTTTTGTAATTACTTTGAAAACATGCGTCACATATATTTATTTCTTTAAAATAAACGGGGAAATAATGTAAAACATTCCAGACGGGTTTCCATTCAATTATAATTTTCTTACAGAGTTGTTCTATATAATGTTCAGCATTAATTACAGTACATCACATATATCACCAAGGGCGTAAGTTTACTCTGAACATTGGTGTGGCTTAATGATTTATCAAAATGATTGGTACGGAAAACTCAGTTACCTTGACATTGGTAGGGACATGTCCCTACCGTCCCTAACTAAATATACGACAGCACCACTTATATATGTCCCTGACCTATCAAGTACGGACTTCAATACAAACTAAAAATTTATTTTTATTCTCACAAATGAATTGATATTGAAGGGCTTTCAATTGTTGAACAACGTTCGGTTAGAATTTTGAACTCAAAGCGTATTTCTTCTGTTTTGGTGACCAATCACTCCGAGCACCTTTTTTTTACTCCAACCGGTAGTTTTATTTATGCTTATTTTTTGTTATTCTAATAGGGATTAGGAACAGCATCTAGTGATTGTCTTTACCATCCATAATATAGGGTGTGTGTGTATGAAATCCTATAATTGTTAATTGAAACCTAGTTTCCTTTGATATGTAAATAAAGAATTTAGTTAGTTATTCCTAAGGAACACGATAGGCATGTTTGTGCACGACAATTTGGAATTTGCATATACATAAAAATCCAATTGTTTATATCCAGCGAGTGAGACAAAACTAACCAATGGGAGCATTGTAGAACATCCCTTGGAATATCTGGCGTGGCTTTGGCATAACTCCACAGAGTGATGCTTAACTCCTGATGCTGGATGGATTTGTCTTTCCAAAGTTGACACCAGACTCGTCTCGGTCTTCGGTGCTGAACTTGGAAGCCCAAGCATACATTCAAATATTGGCCCATCTTTCAGACAAATTTCTAACATTGGGCTGTGCTAGAAAGAGAGTTTCAGACACACCATTTCCCTTACTTCGAATCCTTAAAGCTGACAAGATGTTATATATATAGTTATATATCCCTATGTCCCAGCAGGTTCCCTACTGCAAATAGATAAACAAACAAAAAACACAGCTGCAAAATGGCATGAGATTTTGGTCAGGCAGCGTTAGCCTCATCTGGACTGGTTCAGGTTTTCGCCAGTAGACTTGAAGGCCTTTTTAAAACTACGCACGGTCATCCCTAGCGTCTGAGGCTTTTGACAGCTATGCACATCACCACCAACCATTCCACCAGAGGTGTGGATTCCAGTTACACAACTTGAGAATCGACTTGGCAACAAACAAAAAAATACTTGAAATTTGACAAAATATTACAGCATTAAATGAACGTGATTAAACACGTTTACCCACTACATCTTTCAACGGAATCGAAACACGCGAATTTAATTGTATTACCTAAATCAACGAGAGAACAAGGACATGACTTCCTTTCGCGTTTGCGATTTACTCGCACTCGATTCTCCTGTACATTAAGCGTTACACAACTTGCACCCCCTCCAAATGACTAGAGCCGCAAGGAGATGAATGTTTCCCATGCGAACAGCGTGTACTAACAGGGAGAAAGCCACCAGCTCGTTACGTCCTAGACCGAAAATGAACGATATTCACTGGCAATGATCTGAATCCTGTAATAATTGTTAAGGCGACGATAAAGTGCCACGAAAAAGGACTTGGTGAAAGATTTTTTTGCCAGCTACCACATGCCACATTATACACAAGCCTCCTGGGTTAAATAATTAACTTACGTCGACTACCGCGTATTGCAAACAACCGTGACAGCGTTCAGAACGCTTTGTTCGTCCAGGCAACACATATGTGCGGAACTTCCATGCATGCATTTTAAATCTATTAAAACAACCATGGCGTCTTTATTGGCTACTCAATTTTCACCATCAAATCAGCAAGATACAGCAAAAATAACCACTAGTAGCGTACCAATGTACTAGTAGACGCAATATACACAGTATACGTTTTAATTATACTGGCACCAAATTCACCTGATAATGTACAGTTTTGTCTTAAAGCCTGAATTGCGGAGGTTTCTTGCAGATGCTTTCCCTCGACCCTACCTGTGATACGGCATAACGCTAAGGGAGGCATCAGCTAACTATACTACTGAAAAATGATATGCAGTCAATCACCATAGTCTACCACCCCCCCATCAAATTTAAATGGCTTACCTTTTGGTAGCTCGAGGTGCAAACTGGAACAAAAGGCTGCCAGAATGAACCTCTTAGTATCATAAGAATAGAGGACGACAAGGAAGGTGGGCGACTAAAACGCAGCACAGAATGAACAGGGCTTTCGTCGTTACTTCGCTAGACCAGCCTCGCGCTAGTTTCCCCAGTGATTTCGAAAAGCCGGGGGCGCCCCTAGCTGGTTACATTCTGTACCGAAGTTACCTGTACAACGAACAGGTGTACGGAGGCGCTGCATAACATGTCAATACGTATACTAATACCTACTTGTATTCAAATCTCGTCGCCACAGGGGGAAAATTATCGAAAGCCCCCCCAAATATTTAAACACAACAATATGAAAATGATATTCTGAATCTCGTCAAAATGCAAATAGCCAAAAACAATGAAAAACGAAACCTAATGAAAACATGTTATGAAAGAAAATAGCAAATATCTATCTTGAAAAGCAGTTTATTTGCACAAATAGAAGCATGTTAAGCAATTAAACAAAAATTACATTTATAGCCCTAATAAATACAGATGTGAAAGGAAATAATTCCTTCCTCTAGTGTTTTTCTACGATGCTACACAAGGTCCCTTGATCATGGCATAAACAGATAGGGTAGCAGCAAGTAATTCAATGAGCTACAGCCTAGGGTAATCATGGTCCAAGAAGACAGGAAATGGTGAGATGTGAATTAAAAACCACTATTCGGACAAAGTTGAATCATGTTGCATTCTGGAATAGTGCAAATGTGGGACGGCTCAGCTTTATGAAGAGTTTAATTTAGCCTCATGGCACTTATTAAAACATACATGGAAAAGATTCAACCTGTATTTTAAAAGGGCATTTGTACTGCAACAAATGCTTGGAAGTTTGTGCAAAACACAGGTTTCAGAGCCAGTTGGAGCTCAAAAAGGTTGCGCCTACAGGTTTCTATTTCACCCGACGGGCATCCTGAACAGCCAGCTTTGGAAAAACGTTGGCAGCGAGGTTGAGCCGCCGTAAAAGATCTTCAGAACCGTCCTTGAGAAAGTTAAAAAAGTTAAAAATAAAAAACCCCGCAAATGGCACATCGACAGTTCTATATCGGTTTTAGATGCCGTTTCTTGTTTTTTTGGCAAAAGCTTTAAACATTCTATTAACTTAACTTCTGGTGAAGTTAACCTAGGTCGCCCTGTTCCATGCAGACGTTTAATTTTGGTGAAACAATAGCCAACACAAACCGTAAAACAATTGCAGCCCTCCAGTCCTAGGGTGGGAGTTTCATGCCCTGTAAAGTAGCATACAAAACATATATAACATTCACCCTTTTTAAACTCAAGTGTCGCCTAACAACTGTGATCCCCAAGAAGGTCCACTTGACTGACTTTGAATAACAGCTAACAAAAAACATTATAGGGTGCAGTTCAAGCTGGTCCAAAAAAAATATAATTCCCTTTCGATTCACGCATATAAAAATGAAACCAAGATGAACCGTAAAATTGTCAAAGTAGGTGCGGGTGCAGGAAGTCCCCGTACCAAACTCGGGTCCCTGGGTCTTCCTCTCCCACGGTTTTTCAGGGCTCATCAAGGAAGGCCACCTTTTCAGCCTCGTGGAGCATAGTGGCGGGCTCATGCTGGTTCACGGTGGCCCTGTTGCTGTGTTGCATGCCATACCAGAAGTAGATGCTGAACCCTAGGGAGACAAGGCAGTGTACGGACAAGAGTCGAGAGTGATGGGTCAGACCCCTTTGTGGGCTGGGTACTGGACACAAAAAAAAAAGATATTTGACAATTTGAATAAAAATATATTTGAGTATATCCATTAACGAAAAGTGGATATTGTTATACAAACATACATCAACATAATTTCCTTTCCACAGGTTTTTTGCATACATTCTTTTAACACTAATTGGATACCTTAATTGGGGCTCCCCCAAAGGTCTAATAAAACTAGCTAGCTAATCTTATTTGTGTTCCTACTAATCTTAAAAGGAACCTTCACTCACAGATAAGCTTTACTGTAACTGCTAGCAAACGGGACTTGTTCAGCACTGCGCCATAAAATAATATCATTATTTTGCTAGAAACATGTAAAAACGAATTATCTTGAGGGATTAGATCATTCAATTTTATAAATACTACTAATAATAAATACTACTATGCACCCTATTATTGGCTATTGGGAGCAGCCATTTTGATGAACGTGGCATTTATTTATTTAACTGAACCGACCAAATCACATCAGGATATTCCGCTTTGTCTCAGATTGTAATACAACTGGAATCTGACTGTGACAGCTCTAGCAGACAAACAACTCAAATCCCAGCCCTGCTGTTGTATCCTTAAATGAAGCACTCAACTGGCTAAGTGCCAGTAAACATCAGTCTAGATTTTGGATAGATGTAAAGACTGTAAAACAGGTGTGTGCCAGCGCGTGCGTACCCACGGCCATCCAGACGGCGAAGCGGACCCAGGTGCCCTGGCCAAACTGCATCATCAGGTAGACGTTGATGAACATGCTGAGCACCGGGAGGACGGGCAGCAGGGGGACCTGGCGGAGACAGCATGCGTTTCAGCGCCTCTATCTGGGACGGCCCCCCATTTCCGTTCCTCCTGCCTGTCGGGCCCCCGGAAGTGGACAGACCCAACAGCACAAGACCCGCCCGCCGTCTCCAACACCCGGATACTTTTGGGCGGGGTTTTCTTGGTCTCAAAAAAGTTTTGGAGTAAGTGCAGGATCTGATCATTAAGCACTTATGAGTGCAATGACTTGAACCGCGTTATTGCAGGAGAGAGGTTAACTACGGAACAATCAGAACTGGCAATGCGGCGAGCCTCAGACGCCAGCATTTTAACTCCCACAAACTGCCCAAAGGCTAATAACATTTGACTTGTTTGTGGGATGAAATTAGCATTTGGAACTTAAACAGATCAGATACATTGATGTAAATCTACAGTGTGAAAAATAACTCTGTAAACCGCCGGCCTGAGGTAATGCGATGGGACTGAACTGCCTGGTTGGCCTCTAGCTCTCCATTTCTTTGAATAGCCGGAATAAAGCCAATGGTGGAGGCCAAGGTTCTTCACTCCGACAACAGCTCCAAGGGTTTAAATATTGTTGAACAGTCAATGCATTGCATTACCCAACACACGCATTAGCTGAGGCGCTTCCTGTACGACAAACTCAGCACCTGCTTCCACAAAGGGCGTCGGCGAAGTCAGGAACAGCTACAGACCTTGAAGGAGAGCTCGGTGTTGCTCTGAGGCTGCCTCCAGACGACAAGAGTGACGCCCAGAGAGGCCACCCCCAGGATTCCCAGAATGGCCAAGGACCACACCTCCATCCCTCCATGAACTGCCACTATGCAAAACACACAGATCAGGAGTCCTGTGGAAGGCAGGAGACAGGGAGATGGTGTGACAAGCAGCACTGTCATTGTGTCATGGTCATTGTGTGCCATTTGTGTACAAGTGCAGGTTTGTAGGTGGGTCAGATGTGCCAAGCCCATGTACCAAACGAGCTGAACTCGTCTACAGGTGCACGTTTGTTCGTGGGTCAGACAGGCTAAGCTTGTCAAGGTGTGCATATTTTGGTGGGTCAAATGCATTAAGCTTTGTGTACAGGTGTGCATTTGTTGGTGGGTCAAATGCATTAAGCCTTGTGTACAGGTGTGCGTTTGTTGGTGGGTCAAATGCATTAAGCTCGTGTACAGGTGTGTGTTTGTTTGTGGGTCAAATGCATTAAGCTTGTGTACAGGTGTGCGTTTGTCGGTGGGTCAAATGCATTACGCTCGTGTACAGGTCTGTGTTTGTTGGTGGGTCAAATGCATTAAGCTTTGTGTACAGGTGTGCGTTTGTTGATGGGTCAAATGCATTAAGCCTTGTGTACAGGTGTGCGTTTGTCGGTGGGTCAAATGCATTAAGCTCGTGTACAGGTGTGTGTTTGTTGGTGGGTTAAGCTAAGCATTCCTACGCTTTGAGCAGAGGGATGTTTTCCTTATGTTTGTAATGGCTTTTCCCCCCGGTTTGAAGGTTTACACATTAGCGGTTGTGCGTTACAGCGCCTCTCACCCAGGACGCTGGTGCAGACGAGAACCACGAGGCCCGACTGGTTGGAGGGCTCTGAAGTTTCAGGGAAGAACAGGTGTCTCACGCTCAGCCAGTCCCCCTCTGCGCCCGCGTCATTCATGTCCTCTCTGTTCGCCTGGTGGTAAGCCGGGCTGGACTTCTCCGGCCGGTACCTGGACGGAGATAGGAGTGGATCTCGAAAACAGAACAAATCAAACAAAAAAGGTGGTGCAGGGGTAAGGTAGAGGAGCAGGAGGTTGCCACCGTTGTACCGTTAAGCATTTAATGGACTATGCAGATTTTAATAAATATCCATAATAAAAAAAACAAGCTATCATTTTCACTTGGCAAAGTTTATAGGAGTCCATATTCAAAGAAAACATCTGGAGGTGTTTGTCATAGCCAGCAAGGGGATTAAAGACACTTTCAACACAGGACAACAGGACACAGTAAGTTACTAATGGTCTGATAATTGCCTCCAACTGCTAAAAACGGTCATGTAAATCAGTCCCAACTGATGGCTTGGGTATGCTATGGAAGAGCAGACCCTCACCTGAGCACCAGGACGCACGCGGCCACCAGGGTGTAGGCCAGCAGTGTGCCGATGGACATGAGGTCAACCAGGTCCTTCAGGTCGAACAGGAAAGCCATTACCGCTGAAGGCAACCAACAAGAGAGGGGCACTTTGAGTGGCAGTAGAGAGTTGTCCACACACGGGCCATTAATGACAGCCCAAGAGGCCAAAATCTGACGAGAAGCCTCCTCTCCTGACCAGGTGAATGTGACTATGAACAACAGCATGTTCCAAGATGACCAAACATCTCACCTGCTACGATGCCCGACGCTAGAGTGGCAATTGCGGGGGTCTTGGTCCTCGGGCTGATCTTGGCCAAAAATTTGAAGAGCAGGCCATCCTCTGCCATGGCCGAGATTATTCTGGGCATGGGAAACATGGCACCCAGCAAGCTACAGGGGGCAAATAGAAAGAAAGCCAGCCATGCAGGTCAATAACAGCTAGTGTCAAATACACAAAGGGAACATCCCACAGAGAATCCAACAAGAGAGAGAGAATCAATTAGGACTACAATGCCCACAACACAATGCAGTACCTTTAGATTTGAGAAACAGTATTTTCTCTGAACATTTCAACCAGATTATAGACATAAAAACCTGAAGAAAAATCCAGATTTTACCACGGCTGATTCCAGATCAGCACTCTAGACTTAGACTCCTTCCAGACCAGGACTAAGAGTAGTGAATTAATTAGTGTGAACGAGAATGCACAGGGTGAATTTTTACTGTTGAGAAGTCTCACCAGGCAGAGAGGGCGCAGAGAGATCCTATGGCTACGACGTAGGTAGCAATTTCCCAGCCCACGTATTTGAAAGCCGCGGGCAGGGGGCTGCTCTCGTCCAGCATATAGTAAGGCATCATCATGGTGAGGGCAGTTGACACACCGAAGTAAGCCACAAAGCAGATGAGAAGGGAGGCCACAATTCCTATAGGGATTGCCCTCTGCGGATTCTTCACCTCTTCACCTGGGGTGGAAGGCAAGAAGCACTGTTGGATCATGGTTGATCCACTAGTGGATCGCCAACTGTATTTTTTTTTGTGCACTAGTGGAAACCGCCCGTTAAGCCATCCACTGTACAAGTGACGGACTTTGACAATACAGAAGCATCTGGGCTGGACGAGTGAAAGAAACGCAGAAGGCTGGATTGCGTACTTGTTGTCCACTCCCCCTCTCCCCACTCACCGGTGGTAGCAATGCAGTCAAACCCCACGAAGCCGTAGAAACATGTGGCCGCCCCAGTCAGAACCCCGGAGACTCCGAAGGGCATGAACCCCCCAGCCCCAAGGCTCTCTTTGAGCACCAACGCCTTTGAATCACTGCAGACAGAAAGACGCTCCATTAAAAACACACTAACGATAATGCTGAGGGGAAAAAAAGACTGATCAACCTGTCGCTAGTGTTTCAGAGCACGTTCCATGCTTCATTTAAAAAACCCATGTTTAAAAACAACATAAAAGAATGACGTCTGTCTCACTTGAAGGCGGCGGCGGTGCCGTTGAGGAAGTCGCCGGGCACAATCTGCCAGTTCTTCACGGTGCCCTTGATCATACCCGCCACCACTACAAACAGCAGCACCAGCACGTTGATGCAGGTGAGCACCTTGGTGAACATGGCTGACTCCTTCACCCCGAATGCCAGCAGGCCTGGCGAGGGTAACACATGGCAAACATCCACACAGATATCCATCAATCTTCTTCACAGGACAAAATCGCAGTGTTTACGGTGCTCCGGGTGCTGGCTCATAACACCACTGAAAACTGTCGATTAACAATTTTTAAGAAAACTAAAGCAAAGGGGATTACAGCAATAACAAAATTAAATTCCTCATACCACCACCCACCCCCCAGCCACCCCACATGGCTTTGTGGAGTGTAAATAGGGTTTGCAGAGCTGCCTGGGGAGAAACGAATGCTAGGCTGCTGAATACATCCTGCTCACTCCCTGACCTGTAAGGGCCATGATGATCAGCACGGCAAACCCATCCGGCCACTCCGCCAGGATGCCGGGGGCATTCATGGCCAGGTGGAGCTGGCAGAACTCCTCAATATGCCTCCCGATCATCTCATCGAAGGTAGCACTCCACGCCCGGGCCACGCTGGATGTCCCTGTGGACGAGAGGGTCACCGCACTGCTCCAATACTTCTGTATACTCCGGTTCTTACCGGAATGGGGGAAACGGGTCACTCACCGATGACGTAAGAGAGAATGAGGTTCCAGCCAGTGATGAAGGCCCACACCTCACCCACAGTCATGTAGCTGTAGAGGTAAGCCGAGCCCGTACCAGGTACTCGTGCCCCAAACTCTGCGTAGCATAGCCCCGCCAGCACGGATGCCAAGGCAGCCACCAGGAAGCACAGGACGATGGCGGGTCCAGCATTCTGACGGGCCACGGTCCCGGCCAGCACGTAGACACCAGCACCTAGCGTGCTTCCCACGCCTAGCGCCAACAGGTCCGGGATGTCCAGGCTGCGGGACAGGCGGGACCGCTCCACGTCCGCTACCTTCACCCGTGACAGCCGCTTACAAAAACCCAGCAGCCTTTCCAAGGCCATGGCATGGATCAAAGGTCACAGACCAGAGATCTGACAGGAAAAAATAAGAAAAGAATGACATATGTATGTACGAACTTGTTGTTGCGTGATTT
The DNA here is from genome assembly GCA_025775045.1 of Hiodon tergisus. Lineage (NCBI taxonomy): Eukaryota > Metazoa > Chordata > Actinopteri > Hiodontiformes > Hiodontidae > Hiodon > Hiodon tergisus. The sequence goes on along the minus strand of JAOVYW010004848.1, from coordinate 179 downwards.
ATTTATCTATATGTTTTTGTGTAATTTTGGTAATTTACAGCTGTAGCGTCGCGATTTCCCCATGGGGGATAAATAAAAATGTAGTAGGTCGAAATTTTTTTTAGGTCTAATCCTACAGCGCAGGCGTGTGGCCCTCTGCCAAGCAACCTCAACCACTGTACAGCCCGTATGAGGGCGCC
>JAOVYW010004844.1:0-12773 GCA_025775045.1 Hiodon tergisus | reverse complement strand
AAACTGGAAACACGACAGCGCCCAGGCAGTATGGAGACCTTACGTAATCTGATGATATCCAAAACCCTAAAAGCTGGCTCAACTAGCAGCTTTGTAGCCCAGTCATTTTGTATTATAATGTACTATTTAGCATTTCCATTTTACATGCAACCATAAAACTTAATAAGATACAGGATTACGAGGACCGGGAAAAAAGACCATCGATTCGTCCATAGAGCTGCCATTCTTTGTTCATTTTACCAGCTAATGCTCGACTTGGGTTTAAAACACCAGCATTTAGAAGTTTATGCCTAACTTAGGTGCAAGCTAGATAAATGTTTTGTTGTATTCTAACTTGACTGAAAGAATCTGTTTTCAATTAGCTAGTAATGGCTAAAAATCTATGATTAATTTTGTGCTTGTCTCAAAATTCTATAAAACGGGTCATTAACTGGTGCCCCAGTTAACTGGTTTGCATGACTTCTGAGCCAGACAAATGCCAGTGCGCCAACAACTGTATTTAAGGGTAGATCAGGCGCGGTCATGGGGCGATCCTTAAATTAAACAAAAGCATATTTAGACGTTCACATTGTCTAATGACAACTATTGGTCTGCTCGCTTTGAAAGGACTTGACTGTCTGTTACCAGTCAGAATATTAACAAGGTTCTTTGGGCTGGTCTGCAATTTACACTTAAGCCTCAGTCTTGGCACCCAAACTTTACATTCACAGCCAGTTATTATTCCCTGGGGCTGAATTTATTAGATTTTTGCACGCTAAATAGAAATCCAAAGTTACATATATTAATTCCTTTAACGTGTGTAAGCGGTTACAGAATATAATGAATTACCAAATTTTGATGTTTTTTTAATTAATGTGATGAATCTTCCATGGAAGTTTATATGACAAGCGACTAAACCATTTTTTTAGTGTTTAAAATACTTATTCTACCAAACCACCTGTCTCAGCTGTTTTACGTGCGTAAAGGGGAATAATTTTTTCTTTGTTGTTTTTTCCGTATCTCTTCATCTCCGTACCGGCCATAAGGTTGTCATGTTCCTTGTTTCCGTCCAAATGGCCCTGCGGGACTTGGGCTGATGGGAAAAATGTTTGGACAATGTCAGTTAGGCCATCCTGTGACGTCCACTGGGCAGTCCATCCAAACAGGATGCCAAGGGCCTGGCAGCGGTTGTCTTCTAATAATGCCGGAAAAGTCAGCGAGGGTGGAATTGGTCGTAACACCCGTCACGTATTAGGACCCTGGTTATGTCAGTTCTGGCTTTTTATTCTTCTTTGTCCGTCAGCGACCGAGCTCAGAGATGAAAAAGCATTTATTCCCCTCCAATGCCTGCAGCTGGGTTAGCAGGCCATTACATTATTTAGTTGCTTAGCAGATGCTCTTATCCAATGTGACGTGCATGGCTCACGATTGCACACTTCATCCATTTCTTCATCTGGATATTCTACTGGTGCAATTCAGGTTAAGTAAAACTGCAAAAAAGCTGTGAAACTTCTGTGTTTTCAACTTTTGATACATTTTGGTTAGCAGTACATGGAAATAATTGAGGAAATGGTGTAACAATTAGGCTAGACTATTGATTAGGCACAGGGTATAATTATATAATAAAGTTTCCTCCATCACATAAACACAGAGGAAAATGCAGTCAAAAAATCTGCAGAGCTGCATATTAAGGGCAGAGGCTTGTCTTGAACTTATTAAATGCAAAAAGTAGAAGAGAATGGGAACAGACTAAGGTTATCCGACTGTAACACAGGAGTTAAGTGCTTGAATTGAACGCCATGTTTTTAAAAGGCCTGAAATAATCAGGCACAATTTTGTTAAGTTGACAGGAAAACCAACGAGCACAGAAGATACTAGATTTACGGCACTTATGCTAAATTCAAAACATACTGACATGGCACTGAATCTGGGATCAAATGAAAACCAGTCGCAGACGATTGAACATTCCCCCACCCGTCCACAGCCTTCCCACACACGGAGGTGCTGACTTGCCCTCCTCCCCCCTGGGCGTCTCAAGCCGCAGTTTTCCGACGGCGCTGCCCTGATGTGTGTCGGTGTCGGGAGGCGAGACGGCAGTCCCAGCCCCCCGTTTGGGCAGGAGCCCGCGCCGTGGCAGCCTCAGGAGCTCCCACACTCAGCCGTCATCCTTTCACCACCACTATCACGTGATTAAACAGGGAGTGAGGCACAAAGCAACCAGTCAACCAGTTCCTTTAAGTAAAACTGCTCTGCGCTTAAAATGCTGGCCGACCCTTTAGATATTCCAAAAGAAACCCGTCAGTATAAAGACAAATTGTCCATTTTTTTCTTGTAAAACATTCACAGTGTTTATGTTGCTGGTTTTTAAAATGTAATTTACATTCTCTCCACGCAGCGTCTTTAGACATTACCAAAGTTTCTAGGGTGTTTTTAAGGTGTAAATGATATGGCCACAAATCATATCAGCAGTGCTTGCTGAAGGATTGTCTCGACCCCTGAGAGAATCAGTGCATCTTTTGTAGAGGAAGCAGACGTCTTCCCCTCTGGTCCAATGTCTGCTTCAAAAGGAGAAGACAAGGACTCCAGCCCTAGACAACAATTCCTCTCTGTCACTAATTATAAAAAGCTGGTCCCTTTTGGGGGAAATATCTAATGGCGCTTGTCTCCAGAGCAAACAGGAATCCCTGCTGACAGGAAAGTGTGCTAATAAATATTAAGACTGTCGTTTTTAACCACAAGAAGGTATAGAACAATGGCAGACAGGCCTTGGGGTAGAGGATGAAGAAGTCTGTGTTCATTGATTCTGGATTTTTGTCTTTAGTCATTATGCTGATTTGATGCCCCTTGTCTTTATTCTCCAATACGACACTCATTCAGTTGATCACTAACAATATAAAGAAACCTTTTAGCAACGAGGGACCCCATAACAGCCTCTTCAGTAACAAATCAAATTTGATGGTTGACCTTAGATTTGTAACACCACTCATTGTTACTTCTAATAAAATGCATGACATAAGGGTTTTGCAATATGTCATCTTCATGTGCGTGCAGGCAACCATACACAAATCAGGAGCCATGGGGTTCCTAGGGGTTTATGGTGGATTTGTCTGCACGGGCAAGCGTATTCGCACACGCACGTCCACACATACGCCGGTGCAAATGTGCATTCAGTCGCGGATATGACAAATAAGACGTTTGCCATTTTTGAGAGAGAATTATACATTTATTTTCCAGGGCAAGCAAGAACTTGAAATGTGTTTTCTGCCCCTGTCAGTGTGGGTTGATTCACGGCGTCCAATCGAAAGTGAGCTTTTAGCTACAGTCACCGGTGCCAATGCACAGAAGACACAGTTGCTGCCAGTTTTCTCTTCGTCCCCAAGGAGTAAATGGATTTAAAATGCTAATATCTCATCCCTGTCAAGCGCACCTAACTCAGTAAATCATGCCTTGTTTTTGCTACGGTTTCACCTTTCCCATGAACCTAGTGAATAGTGTGCACAATTGAATCAGAAAGACAACCAGGCTGCAATTAGACAGTTATAAAAGAAAAAGAAAAAGAAAAACACTGCAAGCAATCAACAGCTTTCTCAGTACTTCAGAAGCTTATGATTCTAGTTTCCATGAAATGTCTGACTTTTGATCACGACTTTTAGTTGGGAAGTGGAAAAGGAGACGGATATCTTTTTAGAATCTTTTAAAAGCTTTGGGTTGTTTCCTGAATAGTAATCAATACTCTACTTTACGGTTTATCGTTTAACTTTAATGTGTGCAGTTTGATCTTCATTAAATTCAAAGTAAATTTGTGTTTCTAAATTAAGTTCTTTGGGAAAAAGTCAAGCATTTCAGTGTTAAACCGGGAAAAATTGGCTGGGTGTTCAGACCGAGTGCACCCAAGTGGAGGAAAATTGCTTCTTTTACGGTATATCCAAACAGGCACTTATTTTTTATCAGAGGGAGATCCAGTGTGCTCTGTTCAGAACGAAACAATCATATAAAGTCAATGTCTTTAAACGGCTATGAGAAGCCTGCATGTGTGGGCAGAGGTCAGAAACGGCAAATGGAAACACACATTGTCCTGTCACATGTGGGATTACTTAGCCAATCACAAATGAGGCGCACTAATTTATTCCAGATAAACCACAGTAAAGAAACCACAGAGCAGAGGCTGGATGAGATGTTATGTGTTGCCGCAGAAAAAAACACCTATTCCTCAGTAGCTGCAACTGTGCACTCCGTCTGAGAGGAAGTTTGTGTTTGCTGGAATTTATGGCTCTTAGGGAACAGTATTACGGAATGTCAGGGTGGAGTGACAAGCTGTTGAGTGACAGACGGTCTAGGTAGTTGCACGTTAAAATCGCAAACCAATGAAGTTATAGATCGGGGGCCAGTTGCCAGTTTTTAAAAAAAAGAGTTTATTATCTCAGTAAGGCTGCTCTTTCATCGCTAGGCACTTCTAGCGTTCCGACATCCTCAGTGGAGAATTCTGCTGGGGCATCTCTTCTAATGCATTGACATAACGTTGCTACAATGTTACGTGTCGGCTGGGATGACTCACCAGGGAGATTGTGCTGTGGATGGCTGGCACTTTGTGGGATTTGGCCAGGAAACTTCAGGAGATCTGAAATATCCCGACATTCCACTCATCTCATCTCTGTGAAATAAACTAAGTGCATCGTATCACAACTCCAGTATAACGTATTGTGCTAAAACACACTCTGGTATGTAATTAACCATGTGTATTAACCATGTGTACACACTACTCGGAAAGATTTCTAAGATATTAGCCAACCATTAATCATCTAGCATTTCATTAAAAAAAGTTTTTTATTGATCTCTTGACGCGTTTTCTTTAATCATGGTATTTATTACCATTCACGCCAGGGAAAGTCAACGGGAGCCACACATCTGCTTTCTGGATGACGTGAACGCACAGCTCTGCTATCATTGTATCAAGTCTGAAACAATCCCCAGGCTTCTTTTGTTGTGGAGGTTCGTATCACTCTGGGCCCAATCACACCACGCAGAAAAAGGACATTGTGTCGATACTGGTGGGTGGGACTGTGGGTGGAGGTTTTCAGGAAGTGAGGTAAAATGTTTGGAAACAAATTACAGGATGGGAGGGGAGGAAGAAAAGATAACTGGAAGAGCCAAATACCCGAGTGTATGAGGGAAAAGCAGCAGACAGAGGGCTTGTGAGAACCGGGATAGGGTTAGGGTTAGGGTTGGGGTTGGGTGTTGGGGTTAGGGTTAGGGTTAGGGTTGGGGTTGGGTGTTGGGGCTAGGGTTAGGGTTAGGGTTAGGGTTGGGGGTTAGGGTTCGGGTTGGGGGGTTAGGGTTAGGGTTAGGGTTAGGGTTGGGGGGACATTTCATGGAGGAATCTGCTGTCGGAGATTAAATTGTTAGGGTTAGGTTAGGGTTAGGGTTAGGGTTAGGGTTAGGGTTAGGGTTAGGGTTGGGGGGTTAGGGTTAGGGTTAGGGTTGGGGTTGGGTGTTGGGGTTAGGGTTAGGGTTAGGGTTGGGGTTGGGTGTTGGGGCTAGGGTTAGGGTTAGGGTTAGGGTTGGGGGTTAGGGTTCGGGTTGGGGGGTTAGGGTTAGGGTTAGGGTTAGGGTTGGGGGGACATTTCATGGAGGAATCTGCTGTCGGAGATTAAATTGTTAGAGGCTCACACTGGATGCCTAAGGACGAAGAAAAATTACTCTCTGTGAAGCTTGCAGTTTTCATTAATTTATCGTTTCCTGTTATTTTATTCATGTTTTATAAATGAGCTGCAGTGACAATAGCCATTACTTTGCGTTTGCGTATAAGTCACATAGGAATCAGCCTACAGACGTTACTGGCTTTCTAAAGTATTCTGGGAAAGTCATAAATCCAGGCCTGGTATTCAATCATGCCTGATGTCAGACTATATGTCAGGTATTAATGCCAGGTGGGCTGCTTTGGACTTCGTGGACCAAAGCCTGCAGCAACAGAAATCTTCCGTCAGGAAGTCCACATGGAGAACTGCTTTGACAAATCATATCAGATATGGCATTTTATAAAAGTATGTTGTGATTGGTCTCACCTAGTTAATCGGTATGAAATCTGTATTTTTACATAGTACCTACAAAGGTAGGTAGTATATGTGATATTCAGGTACACGTTGTTTATGCAATATGTAACTGTTACACACATTTGAGGCCGGCGTGTTTCTAACACGTGTGGGATCTGTTAAAATGCCTACATGACACAAATAATGTAAATTTCAATCTTGTTTCGGCACATGCATGAAATGTGTAAAAATACACCAGTTGGGCAACTACTACTCAAAGATCTGCATAAAACATGGGTTACCTTCTTGTAACACCAATGTACTTATTTACTTCACCTGGACACCTCAGTGTACTAACATGATGACCGAACAGGAACTACCCAGAAAATATAAAGTAAAAAGCCATTACCGTAGAATGATTAAAGTGTATAGACAAGAACACGCCCTTCTCATAGAATACAGAACATGCCCTCCTTTTGTAATCATTCTGTATGTTTATTTGTGAAATGTCGCCCACCATTCAACAGGCTTTTGGGTTGCTTCATAGTTACCCCGTGAAAAACCCAAATTGGCAAAAAATGGTGAAACTTCTGCAAAAATATCCATATCCATTCGGTGCCCAAAATCACATTCCAGACCCTTTACAGAGTTAGATCTTGCTTACCACCCTACATGCACAACCAAGTTTTTAAATTTGTATTATTGCCAATGCATCTGGTATTTACAACTGGTCTAAAACCACATAATAACTGTCACAAGTGTATACTCACACAGGCCGCACATGCTTTTCACAGTTTCACATCCCATGGAATAATATAGTAGTCACGCTATACCTGTACCTTATACCTTATGCCTTATGCGTTAGCAAAATAGTTGTGTCAAATAACTGATAGCAGTTTTATAGGTGTTAGGGCCCTTTAAAGCAAAACGGGGCAATTTTTATTATCCATACCTACGTTCTCCTGGCAAGACAAGTGTTCACATGTGTTGGTGGAGAAGGGGAGAGTCTTGGTCCAGGGGGCTTGTGTAACACTCGGTGCAGCTTCAGTCAGACGGATAATCAGATCGTCTGCTACTGTCGCATAATGTAGCTCCGTCCATCACTAAAGGAAGCCACTAGATGCTAGGCGGGGATTTTCTCTGGAGTTTTTGCGTGCTCGGGGAAATCTACAGTCTTTCCTCTCCTTTTGTTATCTCCACATGTCCCTTCACACCTTACCTTTGCAAGTTCCCTAATTTCAGATTTCGGACTCGCTTCCCCTCCGTTCACCATCCAGTGGATAAACCCCTCTCAGATCTCGCCGATGATTTGCGCCAAGCTTCCTTTTCATTTAGTTAAAACATTTATTCTATTGCAATCAGAGTAATCGTTCTTAGTTTAGGATTTATGTATAGGAAGCATTAGGATGCTGGCATGTATAAACATACCTTGCGTAATGCAGTATGATGAAAACTCATGTTTTAGTTGACAACCCATTGTGGAATTTTGACGGTTTAGACTGTTCTTGAACGTATTAGTCTATACCTACTAACTAGACTAAGTGATTGATATTTTATTGCTGCAATTATTTTTCATCATGTCTATTATTTTTCTTAGCTGTTTTCCCTGCAATGTAATTTATAGTTGTCACAATTAGCATAGAAATGAACTCTGGAGCCACAGTATAGTAAGTAATGTGGAACACATTGAGCTAAAGACGGCCAAACCACCTCTTTAATGTTTACTTTGCCCTGGGTGTGTTATCTGGTTTCCTGTTGGATGGAAGATCCACACAGCTTTCTATATAAGCAAAGCAGTGTGTCACTCCTGCAAAAGACTGAGGGTACCCTATCTCCAAATTCAGAAGTAAATTCTTCTACCTGAGCCCCGGCTGCCTGCTATTTCTTCCATTTTCGGGAATACCCAAGGTATAAAGGCAGTCCCATTAAACGTCTGTGTTTGGTCCCAAAAAACTTTTTAAAATAGCTCACACTTAGTCAGTGCATCCTGCGGTGTATATTTAGAGAAGCTCTTCAAAAGCGTTGCGGTCTGTCTCACATCTTTATTGATTTACTTGAGCCAACGATCAAAGGCCTCGTCATGAGATTTTTGCACTTTAAAAATGTTTCTAGGTACTGTACTTAAATCATGTTTTGGGAACTAAATTTAGTCTCGACACCTTACCACAGAATATTTTCTTTTATTGTTTATGCCTTAATGTCAGACAGCTCTTGATATTTCTCGGAACTAATGTGAAAAATCCTAATAAAAGCTATTATCCTGTTTATATGACAGAGTTGACGCAGCAGAACCGTCATTGCCTGAAAATGAACTTACTGGAAAATGGATAAGGCGCAGGCATTCTAAAAAAAAACTGTTTTGTGTGTGTGTCGTTATTAGTAGGAAGACATCAGTAATTAAACAAATATGAATTCTTCATCCCTTTACACATATGGTGTGCCGCTTTCACAGAACATCGGTAGAACAAGGCACATATCTCACCCGAAGACGTGGCGTGCACTTAGCACACAAGCTATCCAAACCAACAGCAGACAACTACTGAAGTGGAACCACCGAATACATCCGTGCCATGTCGCAGAAAAGCAAATGGAGATCACCAAAAGGGTGTAGCCATCAGGGAACATCGCCCGTTAAGGATAATAGGAAAAAAAAATCTCCAAATCACTGAAATGGAGCTGTGCATAAATCTGTAGAACAGAAATAAATAAATAACTAAATAAACATCCAAGGTGTAGTTTAGAGCAACTGTGTGATAAATATTGTCTGATTTACTGATTACTGAGAGGAAACTGGAATGGTATTGGCTTAGGACAACACACTTGTGTTGCCATACTTTCCTTCAATACTGGCTTAAGAGTATATGATTGGGTCTGGGGATTAAAGCAGAATGGAACATTATTGCACAAACAGTTATAAAACAATTTCATGATGGGACTGGGAAAGTCATTATAAATACTGAAAATAGAGAACAACCAAAACTAAAAAAATGCCTTGAGCCGGCCTGAAAAGATTAATGAATAATAATTGTCCGCTCAGGCAACTGTTCATGGGTAATAGCACGTATATTTAACAAGAAGCAGAAGAAAAAAAAACACACACACAAAATATTTTAGACAAACTAGTATTTTAAATTATCATTTAAAATAAGACAAAGATCATAAGTATAACAGACGGCGGGAAAACCAAAACAAGGGCTTACACTTACAAACCGTAGCCAAGGAACACTAGACCATTCATTAGTCTGACACAAAGATACACATCTGTGGCAGGCCGCCCTAGGGACACGCCCCCAAGTAGGCTCAAACTGACAGGCAGCCCTGAGGAAACGCCCTTGAGTAGCACCAGACTAACACATCGGCATGTGGCTTCCTTAATGAGAACACACATAGGTGCAGGTCCTTGCAGTTTAAAAAGAGAGACGGGGGCTTTCTTACTTTGTTGAGTTAGTGGCCGGAAAGGTTCTGCTCTGTTTTTATTGTTGTTTGATTTATACATTAACTTCTTTGTGTTATTTTTCTTAGTAAAGCGTAGAATAAATGCGGTAAACTCCCAAATCACCTGACTATTGCAAATGCCCAGGCGTGCCGCAATATCCAGATGGGGCTCTCTTAAAAAATTGCTCTGAAGGCTGCACTTGCATCTTACGTCTTCTAGCTAATGTATAGGTAACCCAATAAGTCTTTGTTACTTTTGAGTTTTTTGTCTGCCTGTTTCTCTCCCTAGAATGATGTCCCTGGGCAGGGTGCCTGAAGATTAATGGGAGTCCCTGGGAAATGGAAGAAGATTCTCTCAATAGATTTATGATGCACCATGTACGTCACCCAAGGAGCAGTACACTTGTGATACCAGGTGTGGGCTGGGTTATGAACTATTGACAAGAGTAAAAAGAAAAATACATCTCTTCATCATTCAGAAAGGCACACGTTAACGGAAAAGAATGAAGATAGCGCAATTTTTGTTCAGAGAAACACAGACGGGATGCCTGCACCCTCAGTTCTTTTTAGCTTTCTCCGTGCTAATTATCGACTGCCTGTCTTACTACCCCATGCCCTGTCACCCTCCTGCAAAGTCCATGCAATTTTCATGCTTTCAGCTTTTGGTTCTTGCAAGCTTGCAGATCTTCCGGCTTGACGTGCTCAAAAGACACTGATGAAAATCACTGCCAGGGCGAACAAGAAAGACAAAACAGAAGCCCTCAATGACAAAATCAGCCTGATCCTTTATTAAAGTAATATAATTAGACAGGCACAAAGGGAGAGCGTGCCATCAGAGAGAGAATTTGTGAAAATGCTTCCGGTTTTTTCCTTCGCTGTGTCTCGTCTTCTTGACTAGATCAGCCAATAAGCTTGTCCAAAACTTCAGTGAGCTGTAGTTTTCCATAGATCATCAAAAGCCGTCCAGCGATGAAACCCGGTTACATATAAAGCATACAGACCTGCGTTAGATTATTTCCACCATCGATACAAATGGCCACAGTGAAATGCTGTGTTTGCGGATTAGATTTACTCCTTTGGAAAACCTTTCTTTGGTTCTCATGTTTAGCATGTTGTGAAACACTAACAACTCTGAATTAAACATGCAATGATAACATACGCAGCACTCTGTCTACCATTTATTTCCAATGGCTGTAAACTGAAACCAATACGGATGCGAAAATGACGCCTGAAAAAACAGTCCGTTCGCGTCCCATCTGCTTCTGTGCTGTTTGCGAAGCAGAGTGTGCGTATTAGCGCTCAGATGACATTGAATGGTCATGCTAAGCAGAGGGCATACCTATGGATTTGAAACTAGAGTTGGTAAATATTTGTCCCTCTGCATGCTGGTGTAACTACAGCTGGTGGGGATTTCTGGGTATACGGTTTCTGGGGGCCCTGCTTTGGGGTAGCCAGGGGGGAACGGCGCTTCACGTTTGGGTTCTCATGAAGATGTCCTTTGCACGGCAGGCAGTAAGGTGAAGAAGCGGTTTATTCGGGCAGAAGCTTTCTACCTCCACGCCATTGCAGACCTGATGCACACAGCACTTTAGTGACACGCATAAGTGCTGCAAAGGGCATCCTGGTGTTGCGGATATGCACGGGGCCCATCAGGTTGTGCAAGGGGAATGCAATGAAAAGCATCAATTGAATCCAGGTCTATAGCAATGGAAGGTTAATAACGATACAAACAGGTGACAAATTCAAGGAAAACCCTACAGTGGGGAGGTCTTGAGGCTCTGTTATGCTGTGGGGAGCATTTTCCTGGCATGGTTTGGGTCCACTAATCCCCTTAGAGGGAAGGGTCTCTGCAAAACATTACTCAGATATTCTGAGTGACATTTATCCCATGGTGAAACATTTCTGTTATGCGTGGTCTATTTCAGGTTGACAATGCCCCCATCCACAGCGCATGAGGGGTCACTGAATGGTTTGATGAGGGTAAAAAATGATGTGAGTCATCTGCTATGGTCTTTAGAGTCACTAGTCCTCAACCCAGTTGTACGCCTATTTAAGAGTTTATAAAAACAAGCTTTTATGTATCAATATGGGAGATGTAAAATTCTGGCATTGAATGACATTGAATGGCTTTCTGGTAAGCCATGTTTTTACATACCGGAAAAGCCATTCCAATAGTATTCAAGTTTTTGGTAGCTTCATGAGATGTAAAAAAAGTATTTTAAAGAATTGTAATATCTGTGTAATAAGCTTCGTTGGTGTCATTTAGATTAGATTCTGTTCCAGTCTCTTCTCTGCAAGAAAATGCACATATTTTAGATAATTGTAATGCATGCAATATCCTATATTTTTCTTTTCCAAGATACGTTCAGTGTATGTGTCTTTCATTTGGCCTCAGGAACCAGTATAGTTTCATAGTTAAAACCCTAAAGTTTAATTCTAAAAATGATTGAATCTGTGTGTGTTTTATGAACAACCTGCTGCCTTCATCCAATAAGAGTGACATGCTCCAAAGCTCAGATACGACAGTTTTATCACCAGATATTTTATTCGGGGCTAAAGTAAACTTTTGACATATAGCCTGCAACCTATTGCGCTAAAACATGTTTGCCTCTCTCATCACTGTAGATATTGTCATTTTGGAATGCAGAATAACAAATGTGCTTGTTGGGCTGTGCCTGCCTCTCATGCCAGGTCCATCACTGTTTTCCAAAGGCTTAGTATAAACTGGGAGGATAAACTCTCCTTATTATTTTTGTTTCTCCTGCAGTAAAAAAAAAGAAATAAAACCGTAAAACAATGAAACAATTGGTCACAATACCCCCCCCCCCGCCCCCAAATATTTTGCAGTTCATCCAGTCATTCCATTGGGTAGTCTTGAGGTGGATCTGTACAGTGATGTAGCATCTTCTGCTCGGTCCACAGCCTCACTTGTTCACATTGCCCAGGAGGTTCCTGCTGAAAGAGAAGTCCCTGCAGATTTTAGATTGGAACTGGACCAGCTTTCACGTGGAGGCCTCTTCCACAGCATGCTGATCTCCACCCTTATTTCCATGAAGCCTCACTGACTCATAAAAATAGCTGCCCTCCTCTGTTTACCTTTCATGTTATATCATCTCCTATTAGCTCCAGAGACAGAGTGTGTGGCCTTGCCAAACTATCTGGGAGCTGAGCTCATCGAAACCCATCTCTGTTTTTCCCTAGAGAAACGGTAAACTGTGTATGTTTGACTGAATCGATTAGGAGGAATTCAGTCACATTTTAGCACTGATCCAAGACAGAAGATGAGATGGTGTGAATTCAGTCACATTTTAGCACTGATCCAAGACATAA